>PVKC010000074.1:0-99892 GCA_004027635.1 Crocidura indochinensis
AGAAGGAGGAGGAGGAGGAGGAGAAGAAGAAGAAGGAGGAGAAGAAGGAGAAGAAGAAGAAGAGAAGAAGAAAAGAAGAAGAAGAAGAAAAGAAACTTTGCTTCAAAACAAATTTTAAAAGCTTTATGTGACCTCATATGGGATGACAATAAAAAGCTGCTTTACATTTTAGGCATTTCAACAGGCATTATGTCCACTTTTTACCTTATCCATTCCATAGCAAAGCTCCAGATAGGTACTTGATCATAGGATCCTTAGTTCTCTGGCAACAAGGCATGATCATATGACCCAGGTATGAAAATTTACATATTAATTTCATATTTCCATCTTTAATAACCTTAAAAAATCACTTTTTCTTCAGATACAGCCTATATTCTGTAAATTTTAAGTAGGAAGTTTGAGAATAAAAAACCAGAAAACTGTACTTGGTGAAAAGTATAAAAAGAGTGAGTCCTTTATGTGCATTGTTAAACAACTATGTCAACCATGGAAATACTTTTAGAACATCAATTTTGTGAGAAAAATAAAGGTCCTTATTTTAAATTTATAAAAATGGATTTTATTCTGTTTCCTGTCTAGAAATGCCTGATATTTAAAAATGATACGTAATATCAAGATATCAAGTTCTTTCATGAAGACCTAATAATGGGACATTAAGGAACTTAAATCACAGCACATTTTTTTTATTTTAATCAAAGTGGATTACAAATCTTTCATAGTAATATTTTAGGTACATAGTGATAATGAATCAGGGGCATTACCACCATCAATATTATCCTCTCTCCACCCCTGTTTTCACCATGCATCCCATATCTCCCTTTTCTACCCACCAGGCTGCTAGAATAGGGGTCCTTTCTATGTCTAGTATGTTGTAAATTTGGTATCTATTCTGTTGTCGTTGGCTTTGGCTTTGGTGCTTATGTTTGATCCTTTTTTTTTTATTTCTACTTAATGTTCATGACTTCTTGGTCTTGGTACCCTCCCTTATTTCCCTCCATTTGTGAGGCAGAGCAAGATGGTTCAAGTTGTGTGGTTCTGTTTAGAGGAAAGAAAAAAAATAATAATAAAATAACAATAAAATAAAATGAGGCAAAAATCAAACAAGAGAAAAATGAGAGGAGTCCTTCTAGAGTCTATATCTATTAATTTAAGAGCAGAGAGGGAAAAGAAAGAAAACATAACAATAATACAAATAAATAAAATAAAAGATAAAACAATCAAACAAAAACTAGAAAAGCACCAGAGCAATATAGACAGCAGTCATAAAATAACCATGGCTCTTAAATTTAAAAAAGCCCAAAAGAAATTAAAACAGCAAAAATAACAAAACTAAAAAAATGCTTTTCTAATTTTTTTCTTGCATAGGCACAGTAAATATTGGAGAGATTAGAAAGGGAATTCCCTTGGCCTAAGAGATACAGGGTTTCTCTGCCCTTGAAGTGGATTGTCATGGGAATAGCTACAGGCTCCGTACATTCTCTTATACTCTCCCCTAGGTCTTTCTGTGGTGTCTGGAAACTTTGTGTTCTGTTGTGGGCAATAAAATCATGCTTTTGTAGCTAGAGATCTTGATATTTTCACAGGTCAAAGGATGGAGCCTAGGATAGAGTCTTTCATTATGTTTCCTGATGATCTATTCAGTTGCATTTGTTTCATTCAGACCTCTGAAATTAGAGATCTTGATTGTTGTACATATTATAGGCCAGGGCCTATACTAGG
Organism: Crocidura indochinensis; assembly: GCA_004027635.1. Lineage (NCBI taxonomy): Eukaryota > Metazoa > Chordata > Mammalia > Eulipotyphla > Soricidae > Crocidura > Crocidura indochinensis. The sequence goes on from PVKC010000074.1 coordinate 1,720, forward strand.
GTTCTTTTTATTGGTCCCAGGATAAGTCATGCCCAGTAATGATTTTCAGAGTTAGTCTTCTGTAGATAGCAAACCCTGTATGTAAAGTGTATGAGTTCTTATCCCTAATAAGTAAGTGCCATGGCATCATAAACCTTTAGGGGAATTCAGTCTGCCAGAGGTATCCTTAGATTTTCCTGGTGGGGAGAACTGCAGTATTTCCCATGGGGTTCCTCAACAGGCCCATTGTGGACGCCATTTTCCTCTGCTTGATGGTTGAGGAATTTCCGAAGAGATGCTTGGCATTATCTCAGGCAAAACTGTGGCCTCTATCAAATAATTTGGCTCAGAAATTCCAGCACCAAAGATTACTAAGAGAACCTCTTTTATGGATATATGTAACCCTAAAAGTTCAGACAATGTTTTTCTCTTTTTCAAATATGTCCTTGCAGCTGAAGTTTCTGGTAAACAATGGTGAAATTGACTCTGCTCAGAAAATAGGAAAACACATTTTAGGACATTTGGTATCTTCCTGTGCTTGGCCTCATAAACAATAGAGCCCAGCCCAGTGAAGATCAAGTTTCTAGATATTTCTTACCTCCTCCTAACCCTTGTTTTGCATTTGAGGTTGGTTGTTAAAAGCTGCCCCGAGTGTAACCTTTTCTTTTGCAATTAACCTTGCCTTGTTATTGTAAATATCCTCTGCACCTGTGACTGGCTTATCCCTATAAAAACGTGTTTGGAAAATAAACTTGTCACACTCCTGCCAGAAGATGGTTGACCCAGCATACTCTGTGTGGTTTCATTTATTTCATATTTCATATTTTTCCATATGCGGGTCTGGGCAGCCCACTCTCCCTGAAGTCAATTCATTGAAATCCCACTGGCACTGCAAGACAGAAGCCGCTTGCAGCAGATAAGAGCTTGTTTCTATACGTACAATTTCCCCTTCCTTAGTATGCCTTTGCAAGAAGACATGGTGCTATATTATATTGCTGGTGCATTTGGGGGTGAGAGTGTCAGGCTCCAACCCCTCTGTGGCTTGGTTTTGACCTGAGCTATTATCCCAGGCAAGACTTTTTCTTGTAGGTTTTTGTATCAAGCAGAACCAATACAGGTGAAGTTAAGGAAGAAAAGAAAACAGAAACAAGACCAAAAATCTATCTCTCTGTATAAATATCTATATTTATACATATTCACATATATGTAAAGGAAAAATAAAGAAAAATAAGTTTAAAAATTAAGGGAATAGGTGGTGCAGGAGACTACCTTACATTTGGGGATGAACAGGTTAAGAGGTAGTACTATATGTCTTTTACTTATGAAGGAAATAGGCCTCCCATTGTATTTTGAGATTTTCTTGTGTATTGTGGGATCCAGGACACATTTTCACCACACACCCTGGTCTTCTTGAGATTGAGAAAAGATTTGCAGCAGAAAGGTCTCAGGTAGAGTTCTTGTGCTGGGGATTCTACTGGAGCTGAGTTAGGTATCAACAACAGTTCACATTTGGTAGAGGTGAGAAGGAGGGCCACACAGCATGAGTCAGCAGGGGTGTTGATTGTAGTTCTTGCTGGGGAGGAGGTGTGAGTCTGAATGGGTGATCCTTCGCTTGGGTGCTAGATGATGACTTATTGGGGTAGGAGGTCTGTCTTGATGCCTAATGGGTTAAGAACTGAGGGTAAAGAGCTTTAATAAGGTGGGATATAGGATTGGGACTTGGGGGGGGGGGTTAAGGGATAGTAGGATTTCTGAAAGGAGTAGAGGGCATAGTATATAGGAGAAGTTATATACACTATAGGCATGAGTTGTTTACAATTTAGGTTTGGCTCTCATGGATGAGTCCTCTCTCTGTGTACTCATGCCCACATAAAAACATACAATATTTAGCTTAGGTATAGCTTAAGAAAAATAGGAGAGAGCAGAAATAAGAGAGAATAGAAAAATATGTAAATATAATAAAACTAAAGTAAAAAAAACTAATAAGTCAACTAAGAGAGATTGGGCCGATGTGTCAGAGTTGGGAGGTTTTCTCAATTTCTAGGAATTTCAACAGTGAAGGGTTGAGCCTTCCTAAGTGAGGGTTTCAGGATTAGGTAATGAGTGGAGCAATGTAGGATATACATAGGTTTTGCATATCAAGTACAAAGTGTTAATGAGACCGATCTATGTAGTGGTTACCCTATAGCAGGGGTCTTCAAACTACGGCCCATGGGCCACATACTGTATTTGTTCTGTTTTTATTTCTTCACTTCAAAATAAGATATATGCAGTGTGCAAAGGAATTTATTCGTAGTTTTTGTTTTTACTATAGTCCGGCCTCCAACGATCTGAGGGACAGTGAACTGATCCCCTGTTTAAAAAGATTGAGGACCCCTGGATGGTATTGTCTGCTGCATCTTATATATCGAATTTCCTTTCCTAGAGAGAAAGTAACAGTGTGGGTTTTATTTGACATAGATTAAATTGATGATAATGAGGAAGAAAAGGTAGAAGAAAGGGAGAATGAACAAAGTAGTGAGAAGAGAGAAGAAAAGAGAAAGGGAATGTTAATTTGCCTAAACGTGTTCGATGAGTAGGTCCTATAATATACTGTATTTGCTGGCATATAAGACGACCCTTCAACCCATGAAAAACTTCCTAAAAGTCTTAAAAGTAAGTTACTTCAAACAAGTAAGAGGGGTGAGGATCCCTATTCCCTGAAACTGGAACAAGTTTCAGCATGCCGTATACGAGCATATAATATGACTCTGACTTTTAGGAAGTTTTTCATGGGTTGAAGGGTCGCTTTTTTTTGGGGGGGGGTCACATCCAGCAGTGCTCAGGGGTTGCTCCTGGCTCCATGCTCAGAAATTGCTCTTGGCAGGCATGGGGGACCATATGGGGCACCGGGATTCGAACCGATGACCTTTTGCATGAAAGGCAAACACCTTACCTCCATGCTATCTCCTGGACCCCGAAGGGTCGTCTTATATGCCGGCAAATACGGGTAAGTCTGTGGGTCACAGGTGACTGCTTCAGTGATCTGGCTGGTCACATGCTTCAGGTCCTAATAGAGGCCATAACCCAGAGATAAAGGATATATTAAGGTATTTTATCGAGACATTTTCATAATGCAAACTGAATATGGTATCTAATGTGACTGAGCACCGAGGTGTCAACTTAGGTTGTTTGCCCTTTGTATCCAAGAACCCCCGTGGACAGAAAAGCTGAGGAGTTATTTTAAATATAGTAAGATTAAGGCATTAAAACACATTGTTATGAAACGCTTCCACTGGAGTCTCTGGCTCTGGCTTCCCATCATATTCTTTACTTATAATCCTGTATAAGATCCCTAAGACATTATTATAGGCCTTTGTAGTAAAAGGTTGATTACATACCTGTTGTCTCTACGCTGTTGTTTCTGTTGTTGCTGGTTTCTTTATGGCAGTGCTTCTCAAATAGTGGGGCGCACCCCCCAGGGAAGGGCACGAGGCTCTATAAAGGGGGTGTGTTTGACCTCGGCAAACACTATCATAACAAGCTAAGCCCGTGTTTATGTCTCTGAATGTCTCTGGAGCTGAGAATTACTGTGTCGTGTTCAAAAGCTATGCATTGCAAAATGTGCTCATTGTAGCCATTAATCCAGACATCACCTCTGATTAAAAAAATTAGCTCAAATTATTTTTACATATTTTTGTTTTTCAGGTTAAAGTTTTTTTAAATAAAGATACTATTTATAGTCGTGCAGGGGGCGTGAAAAATGTTTTCTTCTTCCTAAGGGGGCATGACAGAAAATAATTGAGAAGCACTGCTTTATGGTATAATGTATAGTTAAGGCTTTGTGTTGTTCCTCTTCCATTCGTTTTGGACACTACTCCCCAGTAAGTGTTGACAACTACAGTGTTTGGAGTTTCTACCCTATTAAACCATTGTATTAGTTCATGGAGTATTATATGTATATATGGTGTATACTCTAAGTATTCAGATAAATGCTATCATTCTGTGTTTATCTTTCATCTTCTGGATTACTTCATTTCACATATTTTGTAGGTCCATTCATGTTACTACAAAATTTATGATAGTATCATTTCTAACTGCTATGTAGTATTTCATTATGTATAAATACTACATCTTCATGATCCAATCATCTGCTGTTGGACATTAAGGTTGGTTCAAAATCTTGGCTATTGTACTGAGTGCTGCGATAAATAGTGAAGTGCACACATATTTTGGGGTGAATGTCTTTCCGACTTGAGGATAGATACCCAGTAGAGCAATTGCTGGGTCATATGGCAGCTCACTTCTGAGATTACTGAGCATACTTTGCACTGTTTTCTATAGGGTTGGACCAGGCAGCATTCCCACCAGCAATGGATGAGAGTTCCTTTCTTACCACATCCCCGCCAACATAGATTGGTTCCATTATTTTTGATGTGAGCCATCCTCACTGGTGTAAATTGGTTCCTCATTTTTGTCTTAATTTGGATTTCCCTAATGATGAGTGAAGGTTAGCATGTTTTCATGTGTCTGTTGGCCATCTTTTGGTCTTTCTTGGAGAAGTGTCTTCTCATTTCTTCTCCACATTTTCTATGGCTTTATTAGATGTGTGTGTTGGGGGGGTGTTCAGCTCTCTGAGTGCTTTGTATATCCTAGATATCAGCCCTTTATCTGACATGTTGTGTGCAAAAAATTTTTCCCATTACATTAACTGTCTTCTAGTATTAAGTAGGGTTTCTTTCGCCATGCAGAAACTTTTTAGTTTGATGTAGTCCCATTTGTTTAGGTTTGATGCTAATGTTCTTGCCATTGCGATTTTTTTTTGATATATAGGTCTTCAAATATTCTGCCTATTTTTTCCTCAATAAACTGTATAGTTCGGGTCTGATTTTAAGGTCTTTCATCCATTTTGAGCTGACTTTTGTGTAAGTGAAATCACAGCAAATTTTAAATAAAAATTTTAAACTGTATCTTCAGTAAACAGTGAAGTAGCTTTGTGAATCTTAGACATTCTAATAGAATGGAAACTAGAATTTTTGTTACAACTGTAACATCATTCAAGCTAGAATATTATTCCTGTAAAAACGTAAAACTTACTCAAATGTTGTTAAAAAAGAAAAATGTTGGGGCCGGAGAAATAGCATGAAGGTACGGCATTTGCCTTACATGCAGAAGGATGGCGGTTTGAATCCTGGCATCCCATATGGTCCCCTCAGCCTGCCAGGAGCAATTTCTGAGCGTAGAGCCAGGAGTAACCCCTGAACACTGCCAAGAGTAACCCAAAAACCAAAAACCAAAATATAAATAAATAAAAAAAAACACCAAAAAAAAAGTTACTCAGCACTCTATATGATACTATGTACAGAAAAAGAAAAAAATAAGGATATTCATTGTCCTAAAGCAGCTTAAAATCTTTTGGGGTAGAGGAGTTGTCCATTCTAGTACATCTGAAACAAGAATGAGCAATGCATACCAGTTTCAAAATCAGACCTTCTCAGTTCAAATTATTATACTGTTTATTTTTTTCTGATTAGATCCACCTAATATCCAAAGCAACAAAGAATCAAAACCAATTTCATTTAATTAAAAGTTATTTTTGTAGAGATTTTGGGCCATACTCAGTGGTGCTCATATACTGATTCTACATTTTAAAATCACTTCTGACAGGGCTTTGAAGGACCATATGGGAATATGGGTATACAAAAAATGGAACTTGATTCATCCAAATGCAAGGCAAGCATCTTACCTATGCTACTTTACTATAACTTTGGCCCCTAAAAGTTTCGTAGCTTTGTTGACTATGTAACTATTTTTTATATTTTAGAAGCTGTAACTCATATACATAAAACCACACCAGTATTCCACACATCAGGTTGAGAAATGCTGCTTTTGGAACTTGCTGATAATAAAATTAATGTTTCCTAAGGAGGTGAAAATATTTATATGTCTCTGAAAGTACTAATTTCTATTCAATATGTCATTGACTATCTGGAGGTTCCAGGAATAGCACCATTGGTAAGTGGATTGCTTATAGTAAGTGGAAATGAAAATGTGAAAATGCCACAGGGAATTATAGCCAGAAAAAACGAAGACAAAAAAATTCATTTTGACTTGGATAAGTATCAGAGAAATATTTGGGGGATCAGAGAGATATGAATTTAACTTAGAGAATGAACATATTGTCAGAAACACAAATAAAGGAATGGGAAAGAAAATCAGTCACATGGATGAAAAGGGGCATGAGTGTTAGGTCACAGATACAATAGCTGACCAAAACCCAATTTAATGCTAACGTCAAAAATGGGATTTAATGCATTGACATAAGTCAATAAATAAAATACAGTTTATGCTTGCCAGTACAACTGGATCTAGGGGTCTCCATCATGACACAATTCTTGAGTTTTCTCTTGCATCTCTTGGCCTCCTTTTCTTTGGAGTAACACCATTTTCACCTAATGAGCATCTCCTCTTGAGTTAGTTGCAATAAATTTATGTCTTTCTTTCTTTTTTCTTTTTTTTAAATGTATATGTTTCTGAGACAATGAGAGATCTACTCTTCCCTAGAGAACCAAAGGGGAAAAATAAGGATTCAGTTCCATAGACTGATGAATTCACATGCCAATTCTAAATCTATTCCTATAACCAACAATATATGGTGTTGTTTGACTACTTTTATCACATGACCATCTTTGTGCCATCTATGGAATAATAACACCCCTACATCACAGACAAGAGACTACCAGGAAGCTAAAATAAAGCTGGTGATACAAAAAGTCAGGCTAGCCTTGTCCATAAGCAAGGCCATCATTGAACAGATGACAAATAGAATTATATAATTTAGCTCTAATGCATGCATCAAACATCTCAGAATGGCAGCAACCTGGACCCAGGGGCAACTCAGAGTCAACAATCTAAATTTCACTGTCATGGAGAGACCTCAAGAAAGTGTGAAACATTGTAGAATTCATGGGGTCAGCTAATTCTGATTATTGTGAGCAATTTTAATTGATCATACTCTATGGAGAGGATGGTAAGAACTCAAAAGTAGGACAATAAAGCATGACTTCCTGACAGCAGACTCAGCTGATATAAAGTACAGGAAGACAGAGCAAATACTGACACCAAACATTGCCCCATGTGAATGTTCTTTTTTCAATTCCTCATTATCTAGGAGACTTAATATTAGATTAACAAACTAAAGCTGCCACAATGTTGATGGGCCCTGTTGAGGAACTGCTAACAAGATGTGAATGTGCTTAATAAAATGACCAACTCTGGCTGATATATAGCCAACTAATTACCTGCCAAATATCTAGGCTGTGTACTCCCAGCTGGAATTGATAGCAGTTTGTCAATGTGAGAGGGGACAAAAAGGCAGTTCAGGATTGAAGAATAAGAAGAAAGATTTGATATATTGGACTGGATACTGTTACTCTCTATCAAATTATCTAGGACTGCCTAGAGTCCTGCTGTCTGACAAGTCCACACTGGTATTTTTAGGAAATCTAGAGTGACTTAGAATCCCAGCCACATGTCAAATATTAAGGTTATGTGGTTTAATAGTACAAGTTTGTAAACTCTCACTCTCTAGAAAAGAGAAAGCAGAAAGAGTCCTCATTTCATGTCATGTATATACATCGTGGACAAAGTGACTTTACACAAAATAATATAAACTTAAAATGGTTCTTAAATTACACTGTTTTGTTCAGTGTCAACCAGGATTGTTTTTCCCACTCATTAATCTATAATACAACTACATAGACTAAAATGATATTTCACAACAATGTCATACTGTACAGCTTAATTCAAGAAACAGATGTCTTTCTTCAGCTATTTGAAATCCTAAAGTATGTAAACATACATTCCTCTTATTAGGAGATTCATTCTTACTTAGAATGTTCATTTTTGCAGACTTCTGCTAGTATCGTTGCTAATTATTTAGAGATTACTTAGTTGCAAATCAAGTACCTACGACTGAATTTAGAGACTGTTGAGTAAAGTTTTATTTTTATTATTATTGTTATTATTTCTATTTTTAAGCACCGTGATTACAAACATGATTCTAGTTTGGTTTCAGTCATGCAAAGAACACCCCTCTTTTTTTTTTTTTTGGTTTTTGGGTCACACCCGGCAGTGCTCAGGGGTTACTCCTGGCTCCATGCTCAGAAATTGTTCCTGGCAGGCACAGGGGACCATATGGGGCACCGGGATTCGAACCGATGACCTTTTGCATGAAAGGCAAACGCCTTACCTCCATGCTATCTCCCGGGCCCCTGAACACCCCTCTTCACCAATGCAACATCCCCACCACCAAAGCTCCCTATCTCCCTCTTCCCTCACCCCCTCCCTGTTTGTGAGATAGGCATTCTACTTCTCCTACTCATTAACATTGTCATGGTAGTTGTTAGTGTAGTTATTTTTCTAACTGCATTCATCACTCTTTGTGATAAGCTTCATAATGTGATCCAGTCCTTCTGGGCCTCATCTGGGGATTATAACAATAATGTTTTTTATTTTTCTTAAAACCCATAGATAGAAAAATTTATTCAGGAAGTAAGAAGATGCTTAGTATGTACAAGGACCTAAATTCAACCACCAGTAACTATTTGACCCAGAGAACCATCAGATGGAGACTTGGCATCCTCTGTGCAACACAGGTATGACCCAGGTGACACCCAAGTGCTGGTATGTCCTAGACTAAACTCTGCAGGGAGTAATATCGAGTCCCAAAGCATTGCTAGATGTGACCCTATTTGAAAACATTATTTTTAAAAGCTAACAAAGTATTATTAAGCTTTTGGTAAGACTATTCACTGATATTTAGCCTACTCACCTCACATAAGTAAATAGAAACTATCAACAACTGCCTAAAAATTTAGAGACTTCGGATGAAAACAGAATAAAATACACTATGCTCAAGCAAAGAGCATTTGGCCTGCTGGCCTTTCTTGATCCAGCTGTCTAACAGGGGATCTTAGTGCTTTTTCAATTTATCTCACTTGTTTATCTCATATATCAGTGTTACATCAAAAGATGAACATACCTTTTCACACAAAGGGAATATTGGTTAAGAAAGCCCAGAGCTTCCAATACTTTTTGAAAATAAAATGATTGAAAGAAATATAAGGCATCAGGCATATAAGAATAGGCCACAGAGGCCTGCAAAGTTGATGGACACAATAGGTTTATGTGTTTAATGTGATAGGGTTCCTCATTATTTTCTCTTTTCTAGTGTACACAAATGTATTGAATATTCATTTTAGTAACTTCATTTATTTAACTCTTCTATTACTATTTTCAGATTATATCATTCCAGGAAAGCATGATCTTATTGATTCACCCAGGGAAGTGTATCTCTGATCCATTAATTAGGCCAGAAGGACTGCATGCAGAAGCTTTTCCAGTGTATCAGGCAGCAATGCAAGAGGAATAATCTCCAAATTATAGGAATACTGGAATGAGAGGAAAAAGATAAAGGGGAAGAATAACTGGTGGAAGAAATGAGAACTTCCCTACTTAATGGAGGGAAGCTTCTGCACATGTTAAAGAAATCCAGAGTGGCATACAAATAGATGCAAACAAAACAACACCAAGATACACAGTAACCAAGATTCTAAAGACATAAGACAGTGGCAGACTACTTAAAACATAATGTCATGGGGCCAGAGAGATAGCATGGAGGTAAGGCGTTTTCCTCCTGTGCAGAAGGTCAGTGGTTAGATTCCCGGCGTCCTATATGATCCCCCGAGCCTGCCAGGAGCAATTTCTGAGCGTAGAGCCAGGAGTAACCCCTGAGCGCTGCCGAGTATGACTCAAAACAAACAAACAAACAAACAAAAGAACAAAACATCCTGTCATCTGCAAGCAGTGATAATTTGACTGCTTTTTCAAATTGGATTCTTTTGGTTTGTTTGTTTGTTTCTTTCTTTTTTTTCATTCTTGCTGTTGGTATGTCTTCTAATATCATATTGAGTAAAAGTAGAGACAGTATACATCTTTGCTTTGTACCTTAATATCTCAGTGGGAATGGTTTTAATTATTCCCATTAAGAATATAGCATGGAGGTAAGGCGTTTGCCTTTCATGCAAAAGGTCATCGGTTCAAATCCCGGTGCCCCATGTGGTCCCCCGTGCCTGCCAGGAGCAATTTCTGAGCATGGAGCCAGGAGTAACCCCTGAGGACTGCCGGGTGTGACCCCAAAACCAAAAAAAAAAAGAATATTGGCTGTAGATTTTTTTTATAGTCATTACTATCTTTAAGAATGCTCCTTTCATTCTATTTTGTTGAAGATTTTTTATGATGAATGGATGTTAGATCTTGCCAAAAGCTTTCTCAGCACCAATTTATATAATCAAATGACATTCATCTTTCCTTTTATTCATGTGGTGTATTGTGTTCATTGATTTACCTATATTGAACTACCCTTGCATTTCTGAGATGAATACCACTTGATGTGGTGTACAATTCTTTTGATATACTGCTGGATTTGGTTTGCTAAGATTTTGAGGGAGATTTTTGCATTAGTGTTCAACTAGAAAATTAGTCTTAAATTTTCTTTCTAGATATATCTCTATATGCTTTGGGTATTAATGTAATTTAGCTTCATAGAAGGTGTTAGGAAAGATTTCTGTTTCTTCAGTATTTTGGAAGAGATTAATGAGTCCTAGTAGTAAATCTCTGAAGATTTGATAGGAATCATCAGTAAACCTATCTGAAGCAATATTTTTGTTTTTTAGAATATTAGTTACTGTTTCTGTTTCCTTACTTGTATTGGCCAGTTTATGTTTTCTACTTCTACCTCATTTGATTTTATGAGATTCATAATTTTAAGAACACGTCCTTTTCTCCTAGGTTCTCCAGTTTAACAGCATAGCTCGTAGTAATCTCTTATAAAATCTTGGGGTTTTTGGGGGGTGGACATAGCTGAGATCCTCAGGGACTCCTAGCTCTGCACTCAGGAATTATTCCTGGCATGCTTGGGGGACCATATATTGTGTCTGGGGTCAAACCTAGAATGACCACATGCAAGGCAATTGCCCTGCCTGCTATGCTATCACTTCAGCTCTCTATTCATGTATTTCTGAAGGGTCTATTGTGATTTCTCTCTTTCTTTTTTTTTATTTTTTTTATTTTTTAAAAATATGGAACGCTTCACGAATTTGCGTGTCATTCTTGCGCAGGGGCCATGCTAATCTTCTCTGTATCGTTCCAATTTTAGTATATGTGCTGCCGAAGCGAGCACGATTTCTCTCTTTCATAGCTGATGTTACAGTTTTTGACGTTTTCTTTCTTTTCTCTCCTGAATCTAAAGGTTGGTATTTATTGTTTATAAATTCAAAGAATTACTTTCTAGTTTAGTTGGTTCTTTGTTTTCTTGATTCCATATTATTGATTTATTCTCTAGTATTTATTATTTCCTTTCTTATACTCCAAGTTGGGTTCTTTTTTAATTTCTTCTCTAGATTTTTGATATATGTGTTCAGATTGTGGACTTGGGCTTTTTTCATCTTTCTTAATGTAGACCTACATTATTATGATTTTCCCCTTAGAACAGCTTTTGCTGAATTTCATAGATTCTGATATCTTGTATATTCATTTTCATTTTTTTCAAGGAATCCTTTTATTTCTTCCTTGATTTCCTCTTTGATCAAATTGTTATTTATCAGTGAGTTCAGTTTTCCAGAGTTGTGCGTTTTCCTTTTCTTTTTGTGATTGATTGTGGTTGAGAGGGTAATTTGTATAATTTCCATATTTTTAAACTTATATATATTTGTTTATGCCCTCATATGTGATCTATCCTGGAGAATGTATCATCAGAGAATAATTCATTAGAGAAAAATGTATACTAAGCTTTTGGATACTGATGAGCCAGTATAATCATTGGTCCTAGTGCTTCTAATTCCACAATTAGGCATCTTGCATTTTTGTTAGTATTTTGTCTGACTGATCTCTCTAGTGCCAACAGCTTTCTCGGTATGGCAAAATTGTCTTTAGTGGCAAACTTTCTCTCATGACAAAATTAGTATTTCTATCAATGTGTTACCCTATGTTTGTGAGAAAAGTTTTGTGAGGTTTGCTGACCTTTTACTTGGTAATAAATGTTAATAAGAGTTAGTACTTGGTTTAACGTTCTCTTAACCAGTAAGTTGCGTTCATCTCTGTCTCTAATTACTTTCTTTATGTTGAATGTTCTTTGGTTTGATATAAATGTGTCTGTCCCAGTGCTTTTCTGGCTTGTATAATTGCCTGATCCATTCCACTACTTTATGCTTTTAATAGGAGAGTTTAGTTCAGAAAGTTTATAGATATAAAGAACTTTTTGCCATTATTATTGTGTGATATTTAGTTATTTTTGAACAGTTTGTTTGCTTTATATAGGCTGTCTTTCAGTAGATATGACAGGATTGATTTAGATATTGCAAATTTTGCTGGCTCCAGATTGTTGCAAAAGATTTTCATATTTTTCTCAAATCTAAATGAGAACTTTTCATGTAGTATACTGTAGCTTGGAAGTTTTTAATTTAATTAAGCATTTTAAATATGTCCCTCTACTTTAACTTTGTTTGGGGTCATATGAGAGATCCACAATGATTTTTATATGTTATTTAATTTATACTGGAGGTTTTTCTTCTTTCTCGATGCTTTGCATGGTGTGTCTGGTTTTTTGTTTGTTTGTTTGTTTTCACTATCATTTTGATTACTATATGTCTTGGTGTTTGTGTTTATCTTTTTTTATATACTTTTGGGTCTCTTAAATATGTGTATAAACTTCCCTCAATAAAACCGGGAAGTTCTCAGTTACTATTTATTCCAACAGTCATTCTTCCTTTTATTTTGTTTTATCTCTCTGGTATTCCTATAATTCAGAACTTATTTCTCTTGCTGTTATTCATCAAAATTTTTACCTTTTCCTTTGTTTCCCTTTATTTTTGCTACTTTGTGATTGTTATAGTTAGTATCTTGTCTTTAGTGCCATTGATACAGTATTCTGCACGTTGTAGTCTGCTGTAGTTTTTCTTAACTCCTTCAATTTTATTTGTATGGGCTCTGATATTCTGAATTAATTTTTCCTTGAGCTCACTGAATTTCTTCTCCAGAGCTTGTTTGATTTCCATTGCATGTAGTGTATATTTAAGGTCCTCCTCAATGGAGCTTGAGATTTTTATTGAGCCCAAGGATATTCTTGGAGTTCTGTACCTGTATTCTATTGCAGATGAATTTATTGCTTATCTATTGTCCTTAGATTCTTGCAGTGTTGTCAGTTTATCTTTAAATTATCAATTGCTAATTGCTAACCTGATTTTTTAATTTACACTAATTAAATTTGTTGTTTTAGTGGTGCTACTGTTTGTGATCTCCTTTTATAACCATTCCTACAGCTCTGGGATGGCATTTCAGTTTACAAGTTGTTACAGATCTAGTTACTACCACTTAGATACCAGTGTTGTGTATACTGGGACTGGATTGTAAATTTTCCCTACCCACAAGTATGGGCGTTAGTTGAATTGAAGGAGGAAAGCTGTCATGCAGACACCAAGACATCTGCATGGTTTGTGGTATGAGCATAGCCCCTAGGCCACTTATGGCAAGTGGGGCTTGTCTGGTGGATTCTGAGGGACATGGTTAGCAGTGTTGGATAACCATTTTATCCATTGAGTAGTTCCTTTCCCAGCTCAAGCAGAAACTGAGGACCTCTCTGTGGTGGCAGCATCTTGGGATGAACCCTCTGCCCATCTTCCTATGCCTGGAGAGACCCCACGTGGCTGCTCCTGCAGAAACCATCACCGATACTGCTATTCTTGCTGCCAAAGATGGAATATTCAACAATTATTTTTAATTATTAAACAGACTGTGTTATAAAATTGAATAGTTACTCTGGAAAATCCAATTTATATTGGGAATTTTCATGGAGAAAATGGAGCAAAATAAGTCAAGGCACAAAACCCTACAATTAATAACAGCAACATCTGAAACATTGATTCTATATAGAAAAAAATGTTAAGATGGGATAAATATAGCAGAAACAATGAAAAGTATAAATATACGAATATAATATGCAAAGATAAAAGAATAAAAATTTAAATGCAAAAAATACTGAGAAGGCATAGGAGGGGTTTTCTTGAAGGTAAGATTGTTGGATCAATATCAAGGCTGCCATTTCATCCCTGTTTGATAAACTTACACTAAGATTTAATGTGTAAGAGTCTTGGTCAATTTTACCTTAATCTTTGCTGCTATTGGGAAAGTTAAATAATAAAGCTTATACTTTTCACAGGATCATTGATACATGGAATTTGAAAACTGCCATAATACCATAGACTGAAGAAGTTTCCAAATTTATACAGTATTGCTAACTACCACTTTTCAGAAGAAAAATTACTCAGAACTTTACCCTGGAAATCCACATTTTTAAGCAAACAAAACAAACATAAATCTTCCTCCAATTGCACTTTAGAATATCGCCATCCATATGGATTGTTTTAACACCATCCTCCCCAGGGAATATGGTATCCTCCCTTTAGGAAATACTACGTCCAAGTCTAGGACAAATAATTTGTAGTTATTATTATAGATCATACTAAAAATCAAATAAATAAGTCGCCAACTACTTAACATCTTTTTTGAAGTATGCATTTTCCTTGGTTGTAATAGAACACAAATGTATTCTTTATATCATGAATATTAAAATAGGTAGTGATGTCTGCAACAAATAGTCACTAAGTGCTTATTTGAAAATTAACTAAAGCACAATTGCTGGTTCAAATAAATGGATAAAGATTCAGCTTGTACACCTTTAGAGGTAAGATCTGAATCTGAGGAAATGCGTTCCCAGAAGGTCTTTACAGAAGGCATAGAGATAATTCAGTTGTGGATTAAAACAGGTTTTCTAAGGAAACTGTTTGAAAAATACGAAGGGATGATGGGGAGCACTCTTTGCTATTCACGTAAGATTTATCATGGAAAAATATAACATAACTGGCATTGAAAGACTGGTTTTATTGGTTTGGCTGGACTTCCAAAGACTTCTGCATGTTGTCAAGTGAGTGAAAGATGGCTTATTACATGCTAAGTTCAGGCATGTCAAAAAGACACGTCGAAAAGTCAAAAAGACATTTTTTCTTTTCTATTCTTTTAACGCTCTACATTTAAACCCTACAATTAAACCCTACAATTCTTTTCTTTGCTTTTATTTTTGTTAGGGTGAAGGAAAGGGGACTTTTCCTTCACCTATCCATCTTATAACAAGCTTTGAGCTCAGGGTTATTATATTTGGGATTAGGGATCCAACAAAAGGTTGACTGCATACACAAGTGTCTTATGTCTCCTATATTATCTGCTGGCACCAAGCATTTCTTTTTTTTTAACCTCCCTTGCCTTTCCCTGTTAATTAAAAAATAGGAGTAGGGGAAAAATTGGTTTGATTTTTTTTCAGGCACATAAAGTCAAAGTCTTCAAGTGTAAATGATTTCCCCATTGTGAGAATTTTTCTATGCAACCTAACTTGCACACTAGGCTCCATTCTGTCTGGAAGAAGCATGACTCCTTTCACATGCATCAGATTACCATAGTTGAAAATATCCTTCTGCCTCACAGTGATCAGATGCTCTCAAAGTGGATAGAACCTGCTTACCTGTCTGTTTGGCTTAAACTCTGACACAGCCTTCACCAACCTGTTCTGTAGTTACTTTCATCTATTATTCCTTATCTGACCTTGCTTCCATCCTTGATGCCCTATCATTTATTTTTAACCCACTATCTAGTATTCTCTGTTCAAAATATGTAAGACTATGTCATTCCACTTTCAAAAATCTTTAAAAGGCCAGAAAATCTTGTACTAGTGGTTCACAAGTAAACAGGTAATCAATGATACTTAAGGACACTTAAAAAATAAAAAAAAATATATCCGATCTGCACCCCAGCCACTTACCTTAATCATTAGAGCCATTAGTTATTTTAGATATTAACCCAGATATTTTCCCATTTATTTTACAGAATTTTGAACGAAACCACAAATAGAGAAGGTCTTAATCTCAGTATATCTACAACCCATTCCCTATATTCACCCTTCTTAGGCTTTTCTTAACCCATGTCCTCATCCATATATATATATACATAGATATAGATATAGATAGATAGATATGTATCTATTCTAGATCAAATTCCAGATATGCTCTATTGAACACTTCAGTATTTAGCTCCAAAAAATAGATAAAAACCCACACCCAATATGATGCCATTATCACATCTAGGGAATGAAATTAGCAGCTCTTGTGATTCACTGAGAAGTCTAAGAACACTATCTTACATAGCCTGCCTCCCTGTTTCCCATTAGATCTCATCTTCTGCTTTTCCTTTAGGCATACTGGCTGCCTTGTAGCATCTTAGCACACTGAGAATATTGAGCCTGGGCAGCAGCTTTTCTCTGTCTGAATTCTCACTTCTAACTCTCAGAAACACACACATACACATACACACACACACACACTTTCTCTCACTCATGGTCACTCTCCTAGTGTGACCTTTCTTTCTTTGACTATCCAAACTCATAATCCTGCAAACTAACTCTCCATATTCTATTTACTTTCTCTGGTTCTCTATTTTGGTAGGTATCCAAATACTTTTTTAATTCATGTAAGCCTGTATTCCCTAATCCAAAGAGAAATCCATGAGAGCAGGCATTATACAAGTATTAGCTGATAAATATGGATCAAATGACTCAAGTATAGTAAAGCTACTGGTGTGGGGCAAGAAGCCACATAGATGGATGTATTCTAGTTCATACTGCTGAGAGCAAACCATAACATTTATAAACACGAAAATTTGAAAAGAATGTATGGACAATGCTTTCATGGTGATCTAACAGTGAAAGCTTGAGTGATAGAAATAATATCCTACATGTAGTGGTAAACATCAGAAAGAGCAAATGTTCTTTTTTTTTAATATAAACTTTAATTATAAGACAGATTGTTTTTGTTCTTCTTTCTTTTTTTTTTTTTTTTTTTTTTTTTTTTTTTTTTTTTTTTTTTTTTTTTTTTTTTTTTTTTTTGGTTTTTGGGTCACACCCGGCAATGCTCAGGGGTTACTCCTGACTCCATACTCAGAAATTGCTTCTGGCAGGCACGGGGGACCATATGGGGCACCAGGATTCGAACCGATGACCTTTTGCATGAAAGGCAAACGCCTTACCTCCATGCTATCTCCTGGGCCCCGCAAATGTTCTTTTTGATTAACCAATCTTTGGACTCCTAGTAGTTACTATAGGTTATTGAAAGGTAAACATCACAATTTCAGTATATTGGTCAAGCTTAACAGTCCATGAATACGGGATTATGATAAAGGTTCTATATGTAAAAATAGAGTGTGTGAGTCCAGAATAAGAATGCTTAACTCCTATCATCTTTGCTTGCTAAACAATCCTATTAACCTTTACAGAAGTACCTGATTTTGGACTTGATTGTGTGTGTTGCTGTGCTTATTGAGTCAGAAACATTCCTGGACATCTTCCAGATTTAGAAAATAACAGAGCAGTTATGAGTCTTTGAAAAGTCTGTACACTCGGGCATCATTTAGTAGAATACTAGGGTCATACTTCACTGCCTTCCCCCTCTAGGGCCAAAGAGGACAATTGGATACAGTAACTTTGGAAGCCAAATCTAAAACAGGTTGCTTTAATTCAGACTTGGAACATTAAATACTAGCCTTCAACATAGCAGGAAAGTGAACTCCTTTCGGCTGGAGTGGCCAGAGAAGTCCTTCTTGCTATCAACAGACAAATAAAAATCACTGTCCTTATGGTGACAGGTGTGAGCCTGCCTGAGGAATGGTCTCCAGCCTGAAACTCACACATCAGGAATACTGGAAATTATAATGCTGTTCAGAGAATAGAGATTTTTTCCTCACTTTTCAGTGATATAAGGAACACACTGGAAAACTCAGTGCACATAGAAAACCTCCAGATAGTATTTTATTAAAAAATTCTGGGGGGGAATTCTATTGTCTATCTCTCAGGCCCCTTATTGTCAAAACATAACAGTTACCCCCCCCCCCAAGAGTGGCCAGCAAATCTTCAGCAATGAATGGTGCATATGAAGAGGAGCTAGGTACAATGGAAGAGATCTATTGATTTTCATGTTCATTACATGTGTGTTGAATAAAAGCAACCCACTAAAGTCATTTGTGCTGAAATTTACTTCCAAGGTTCAATGGTCCCCTGCAAGAATAGCTGTTGTGTTCATGAACACAGACCTGCCTGGTAAATGCAATTAAAAGAAAATGAGGTTTCACTTAAAACACTAATGAATTTCCTTTTGGGTTGTTCTGTAGCTTGGGGTGATAGGGACATAAGTTAGGTTTTTCTCCCTCTTGGAAGACATAATTATTTATCTATATAATGATCCACTATCAGGAGACTTACTAGTTCCATCCAGAAATATTACAATGTCCTGTGTCTAACTTTTCTTTACTATCTAAAGAAATTGTTAAATAAGATTACTATATAAAGAGACTATCTAAATAAAGAACTGATATTTTCTGTGAACAGGCCAGTCTGATTTTCTTTTTTAGACTGCTAAAATACTACTACTACCTGCCCTTACTCTTTCGTTTGGGTAGCTTAATGTTTTTGGCTTCTGACACCCAGAGTGTGGTAAGTGGCCTGCAAGAGAAGAAGGGCAGCTGGTTTTTCTATGTGCAAGAAAGAGAACCTGGCCTTTTATATTTGCAACTTTGCCAAACCTTGTAGAAGTTTGTAAACACCATAAAATATGTTATGATGTTTATAGCATATGTCTCTTATTGTTAAGAACTATTGTGAAAGTACAAGCAGAGTCTACTTCTTAAAATATTTTTTGTATTATAGTTATGGCATCCAATTATACAATAGTAATTGTGAATAATTATACCAATCCCCAGTCTGTTTTATGACTACTTCTCACACTGAGCTCATATACTCTATATAAACACCATCTGTATTGAACATAAAACTCTTAGTTGTTCTAAGAACATAGACTTACAAAGTGCAGTTTATTAGTTCTGGGGCCAAGTAGTTTCACGGCAGTTGCCCTAGTCGCCACAAACCACATGAATTCAATGATCTCCTTCTCAGGCTGTGTAGTTTGACTTGGTGCCCAGTTACCTGTACTCTCAAACTCATTGCAAGAATCATGGCCTGTGCTCCCAGAACGCTGACAGGTTTCTGCAGAGTTTTTGTTTAGCAGTGTGTATGCTTCATTTGCTCTGCAGGGTTCTCTTCATTCCTTATATGTGCAGCGGTGATTTAAGCTTTAGACTTGGCCAAGAAGTGTTTCTCAAATTTCCCTTTGTTAAGTGCTTATCAAGGTCTTTGGGTGCCAAGTTGTTCCTCCAGAAATCTCCAAAGGATACTTTCCCCTGAAGAGACCCCTTGCTAGATAAAGCATTTTTAACCATTACAAAGGACAATTTACACAATATGATTGCTCTCTGAATAGTTCTTGGTTCAAGAATTTAAGCCTTTATGGGCAATAATATAACCTCCACAAAAGGCTAATTGTATTCTACTTAAAAATGTGAGCAAAGAGGAAATTTAGTTCACAATGACCAATAAGTGATTTATCAATAATAACAGACACGGCTTACCAATAAAAATTTTTTTTTCTTCACAGGAATTAAACCCAATCAAGAAAGGCAAATTTTGTCCATTTGAAAAAGTCATTCTGCTTTGACAGGTTGTGATTACAGCAATTGAGTAAACTCACATAGCACATTTCGGTGGTTTTGATGATCTGGAATTAAATATCAGTGCCACCTTTTCATTATACTTCCATTTTGAAACTGATCCCTGATAGACAATTAGATTTTTTGCCAATGGAGACTTAGGTCTTTTACTTTAGTCAAAGATTTCTACTTTCAAAAGCATGCACAACAAAGATTTTATTTTCAAAAGGCAAGTGAATTTCTCCCCATGGAATTAGGTTCTGCATTGGAAAGAACTGTAGTTACAGTCTCATGAGCCAAAATACTCTGAACATCATTAAAAAGTACCATACGAGGTATGCCAGCATTTGCACACAATTTGTAAGAAATGTGATTATGGAACAATGATGCCAGTCCTTCCAGGTAACTGTCTAAACATCTAAAGATAAATGTCTTAATTTGGCATCTAAAAAGCATCCGAGCAATCAAAATGTTTGTAGGTAATTTTCTCAAATGCTATTTTTTATGTCCCATGGAATTTCATAGACTCACTATCAATTATAAAGGTGAAGATTATTAAGACTGAACAACACAAAGGCTGAAGGTGAAACAGCAGGGTTCAATGATTTGAACTAAAATCTTGTAGTAAGTTAGTAGATGACCAATTACAGGCAGTATAAAATATGGCATCATCTCCTCTCATTGTGCTAAAGTGAAAATTAAGGCTCTCTCTCCATGTCAGAGAGATGCCACATGTCAAGAAGAGTTATCAAAAGAATCTGACTTAGTAACAATATATCCTTGGTGGTATGAAAGTCAAAGTAAAGCCAAAATGTGAAAATAAATAATAATGTTTAGGTCCCAAATTGACCTCCTCAATTGACTTCAGATAAGTCACTCAAATACCTTGCAAATTAAAGCCCCACAATATTTATTTTTTGAAATGAACATCATTAATGTTTTGTACAAATATGCATAAAACAAATTGCCTTTTGCTTTACTTAATCTTAGCAAATGATCATTAGCAAGGTGGCTCTCATGCTCTGTTCATTGAAGGTTCAGACAATCATAAGATTTTGTGAGTCAACGATGAAAAATTAAGGTCCTCACCTCTGTATTTCCTTTGACAAGTGGGACTTGAGCTACAACATGCCCCATTTAACAAAAGGGATGTGGTCTCAGAAATGGAATGCTACCTCACACAGCACTGGGCAGGGTCACTAGTGTAAAATCCCCAGGGAGCTGAAGGCCCTGTGCTGTCATCGATTTCCTGTGCTCAATATTGGAGTGATTCACTGAGTTCCTTAAATAATACAAGATAGTGCTGCCCTGCTCAGTGTTCTCCAATCTCAATTTTCCCTATAACTTGCTTTCCCTTTTCCCACCCCTTTGCCTTTAAAGACATAGAACATTGTTATGGTTTGGCACTTTTATGTTATCTCCAGCCCTAGCATTTGAACACAAGTCAAAGATGTTTGCCTGAACACAAAATAATTACCAAGACATTTGGTTGAGAAAGATACCAGACTTTCATATGCGTATGGAAAATAGTGCCATGTGGCATCATGAGCCATTGAGAACATGAGCTAGGTGGTGGCATTCACTATGGCTTACAACTTGAATCCATGAGGAAAATATTCATGAGCTATTCTATTTGCTATTGTGATGGATTTGTTATCAAGTATCATCAGTCTATAGTTACACAACTACATACTCTTTGTTTTTTGGGTCACACCTGGTGACACTGAGGGATTACTCCTGATTCTGAGTCCAGAAATTGCTCCTGGCTTGGGGGACCACATGGGACACCAGGGGATCAAACCACGGTCTGTCCTAGGTCAGTAGTGTGCAAGGCAAATGCCCTACCGCTGCGCCACCACTTAGACCCCACAACTACATATTCTTACATAAATATATGACAGATATAAATGCATACACTATGTATAATAGATACAAGTATGAGAATGTAAATAAAAGGAAACCTAGAGTGAAAAAAAATTCCCAGTTTTGACTGTGCCTATTATACGCAGAGACATCAGCACAATTTGCAACTTGCTGTGCCTCAGTTTCCTAATTTGTTACATGAGGTTAACTCCTGTCCTACCTAGAGGGGAACTGAACTATAGAAAACTGCTTTGAAAATTATAGAACTTTATACAAATGCTAGGGATAATGAGATGCTTTACAAAAGAGCATTATTCCTTTGCTAAGATACATCCACATTCACGTTCTCCTATCTGTGAAGGTTCTTCTTTGAAATTAAATTGAGACCATAACCAACATCCCTCCCAGTGCTGCCTGAGGTTTTACTCAGCAACAAAGCAAAGGTTTCTTTTCATCATTCATCATATTTGAGTTCAAGCACCACGAGGTACTTTTTAACCAGTCGTGAAAATAGCTTTCTTTTCACTGCAGAAACACAAAAAAATGATCTCTGTCTGGATGCTAATGTTAGGATAAGGCTTAGACTACAGATGTCACCAAAATTACTTCATTTGGCTTTGTCAACAGTGTTTTCTTGCATTGGAAAGAGAGAGTGAGAGAAAACAAAGTGATATTTCTGTAAGTAGGCAAATAACTGAAAAATGGACATTTTCAAATGGGAAACTTGTTCAATGTTTCTTCAATATTGAGTTCCAACTGGATAATCTCATTAAGAAAGTTAGGATAAAATATTCTTCATGTATTTAGTAGAATCTTAATATTTTCTTTAGTAGGGTACACTCATGGCTGTTTGAGTTAAACGCAAGTCCTGAACTGATAAGAGCCAACCTTGTGTGAACTGAACCCAAGATTTCTTGCACTTTCTTCAGTTCATATCCACAATACCGTCTAATTTTGCTAGATTTCTTAGTTTTAACAAAGCAAGTGATTCAACCAAAATGACTTTTCCTACTTTCTCTTATTGGGAAATATCTCAATACTACACGATTATGACTCAGCCAACAGAAGGAGCCATCTACCATCTACATTCCTTTTTATTTATTTTTTGCCCTTTTTGAAAGTGTGGGGGAATTCCTAACAGTGTTGAGAGATCACTTTCAAACAGTGTTTGAAAACTTAAGCTCTGAGGGATGCCAGGATCAAACCTGGGGCCTAGTGAAGTGCAGAATATTCACATTAGTCCACTGAGGTCTCTGGCCCCTTTAACGGAAATAAAATCTTCAAGCTGACTTTATGTAATTTTCCTAAAATCCTTAAAAATTCTTTTTATATATATTTTAATTGTTTCGGGTTTAAAAATGACTCCCACTCACATTAAAAAAGAAATGTTCCTTGTTGGGATGTGAATTACTCTGTATCTTCCCCTATAAAGATAATAAAAACTCCTGAAGTTAAGGATGTTTTATTTTTATTTTATTATTAAGAAAAGGGTAGATCATACCTTACAGTCCTCAAAGAGTATTCCTGGCTCTGTGGTTAGGAATTACCCTCGTGGTGCTCAGGAAATGGACTATAAGTGGTGCTGCGAATTTGAACCAGGGTTTGCGTGGCTGCATTTAAGGCAAAAGTCTTATTTTCTGTATTATCTTTCTTACTAAGGATGATTTATTTTAAATATTTATTCTGGGAAATTTCAAATATGTACAAGAAAGCAGATCTTATTTGTGCATCTTTGGGGACCTTACTGTTTTGCATAAAGGCATAAAGTAAGTTTAAGTATTAAGGGTCTTGGGAAAATAGAGCTGTCTGCCTAACTCCCTGCTTCCTGGTTGGTTAAGTTTTCTTTCAGTGACACAAACCAACACAGACAATCCACATACATGCAAGATCACTCTCAATGTAGCCTAACTTTAAAATTCAGGGAATGAGCTTCTATTGAAGGTTGTTTGTTCAGATAATCAGCAAAGCTAACTAGGGTGGTATGGGAGCAGGAGGGAAGGATTGAAAATAGCGATTTGTTAATAATATTGTCTAAGAGAATTCTAACCTGTTTGGGTTTTGTATACTTTCTCTCAAATGTGCACTGTTTGATAATTTAAAAATAAAGGACTTATTAAATATATCAGACACTTATATTTTTCAACCTTTTTTAAACGATAAGAGTATTACTTTGAAATGCCTTTCTCTTCCCAAAACTTCCACTTAGATGATGTCTGTTAATTTAGACATTTAAAAAAAATGTTTTTACTTACCCACTAACTTTTGCTATTACTATGTACATGTGCTTGTATTCTTTGGGAGAGCAATGAAATCTGTAATGTGAACCAGAATTCTAGAATGATAGATTACATGCCCATGCTGTGTCACATCCAATTAACTCAAATTGACTGTACACTGCATTATTCTGTTAGTGCATGGAAGATCAATAAATATGGGGCAAACCACCCCAGTTCCCCACTTTCCCACCTAATTCTAGTAGGTCTGAGGCAGATCATGCTACTGTGATGTGTATACCACAGCCCAGGCAGGCAGGTGGTGCATAGACACCATTCAAACTTGGCCTATTCAATCCCAACTCCTCTAACTCGCCATTCATGCATAGCAAAACACCATCTGGTCCTATTTTGCCTCCAGCAATCACAGCTGACCAAAAAACGATAATAACAGCTGTTGCAAAACAAAAGCCAAACAAAGAGGGTGGGAGGGGGGAGAAAAGGTTAGATTGAAGTCCAGTGCTGAAAAATGCTCCATGAAGTGAGAAACGGGGATGAAACCATTCAGACGCCTAAAGCCTGCTGAATGGACACAGCAGAGGACTTCTACTTAAACTTGAGATATTAATCCATCTGTCCAGAAAGCCTTCAAACCTCCATCAGGTGGTAATATATTGCAGAAATTATGCTGCATGGAGGCAGTTAAGCTTTTGTTCTTTGAGTCAGGAACTAATGACCTCGTGTCAGCTAAAAATGAAAACTCCTTATGTTCTTTCATCATATAGCAGTACAGGTTAATGCAAAAAGGAGAATATGTTTAGCCAGAGTAATAAAATAATGTGCACATGGAGGGGGAAGCGAGATCGTGTGTAAATGACTGGGGGTGAGGGAGGAGAATTGAGGGGGGTATGCAGGGTTCGGAGAGCCTCATTAATGTCTGTAGGCCACTGAAAAGGGAAAGCATTGAGGTCACACTCAGAAACCATAATTCTCACTCTGATTTTTCATTGCTCAGGTTTCTTTCTGTACTGTCAACAAAAAATTATTACCAAATATAACATCTCAGGAAAAGCAGTCATGCTATGACTACACTGAAATACAATTTGTTTCATTATCATCTTTAACAAGTCCCAAGAAAAATAATTTGGTAACAAAGTGGGGAAATTCTTCTCATGACTAAAACTCTTTTCACATTTTAAATACATACTTTGCCTAGCGATTAATTTTTTAACTGTAGTAATTCAACTATTTTTTATTGAAATTGACCACCAGTGCTTAGTGGGATTTAATCAAATGTGATAAAACCCAAGATTTATAAAATCATTTAATAGATGTTACAACACCTGCCTCTAACTGCAAACAGTTGAAAACAGACTTCACTTGCAATTAAGTCTTATCACTAGTGACATTCTTTTTCCCAAGCAATACTTCATGGGTTTTCAAAATGACAATTACAGAACTAATACACAATTACTGTCACATGTCGTTTAGCAATTAATTTTGAAGGCATTTGTCTAAAGGTTTCACAACAGAATATAAAATGGTTCTTATTGTTATGTAATGTTATTTTCAATTCACAGGAAATCTGTGTTGGGATGAGCCTGATGCAAGCAGATCATTTCTTTGTGGAATCTACAATCACCCCCACGTAGATGTGATTAGGCATCATTCTAAGAATTGTTTGAACACTGATACCTGTCAGCTAATACAGCATATAAAAAGCTTCAATTTAGACATAAATTTTTCTACAGCAAGAAATCTATAAATTTATAATTAGAATCTCTTGCTGTTCAATATTTGTACATAATACAGAGTATGAGAGGATTATGAAATATTGAAAAGTGAATTCATTATTCATAGCCCACAACATACAGTAAATATTCTTTGAAATACAACAACAACTATGAGGAATCCATATTCCAATCTGTATGAATATATTGCACACACTAGCGATGGTCACTGCAATTCACACCCTCATTTTTCCCAGATTACGATTCTGCTCAGGGTTGACACTTGCTGTTTTTAATTTTCATTTTATCATAAGCAGTTTAAGACTGTTGCCAGTGGTAATTTGCAATTTTTATCAAGACCTCTTCATTATAGCTTCTGACAGGACAGATGCTGTAATTAATCATGCAAGACAATTGGGGATTGTGGCCACACTGTTCACAAAGAGGTGCCACGACAGAGCAAGGAAAAGGGGAAGAAGTGGGCATTGCAATGATTATATTGGCCTAAGAATTAGCACTCACCCTCCATCTTAATAGTAATAACATCATATTCCCAGTCAGTTTTAGTACCCAACACAAAGTGATTGCTTTCCTCTCTGGTCTTACCTTGACACTTGCATTAAGATGATTACAAAAGTAATATTTCTGGGGGTTTGCTTAATAGCCCTAATTTGGGTCCATGCAATCCAAATTCTTTTTTATTATTATTATTATTTTTTTGGTTTTTGGGTCACACCCGGCAGTGCTCAGGGGTCACTCCTGGCTCCATGCTCAGAAATTGCTCCTGGCAGGCACGGGGGACCATATGGGGCACCAGGATTCGAACCGATGACCTTTTGCATGAAAGGCAAATGCCCCACCTCCATGCTATCTCCCGGGCCCCCAAATTCTTAACTAAGAATATAGTATGTCCAGTAGAAAAAAGAGCAAGATGATAACACTGGGGTTCAAATAAAACATTGTGGATGGCACAGTTCTGCCACCTGATATGTATTCAAGGAACGAGGAGTGAAATTTGACATATCCTTTTATTTGAAAAGTGAACAGTTTTCTTGTTGTTGCATCAAAATACAGTCCACAGTTTTTACTGAAATGTGTTTATTCTATAGCAAGATAAAAGCATTTTTTGTTTTAGTTAAGCAAAATACAAACAACTTAATTGCTGCTATCGTAACTCATAAAAAAGTATAAAACAGCATAAAAACACAATAAGCAACGTAGCAATGAATGGTTCGTGTCACCAGTGTTTACGTTAAAGCCTCGTTTATGAAAACTTTACAACACATGATATGAAAACTTACAACTTGGAAAGAAAATATTTACATTGATTATTCAGATGTGGTGCGCCTTTTAAATATTCTACGAGTATTACATCATAATAAAAACTCTTGCTTTTTTTTAAATCTTAACTTTCGTAATAACTGTTTTCATTTAAGTGCATTTCCCTTTGAAAAATACAGTGTTTTTATTTTTCGAAACTTGTCACTCAAAACACAATATAATATTCACATTCTTTTCTTCTAATTGGAATGAATATAATGGGCTAACAGTGGTCATATATATTGTTACAACATATACTGTGGTTTGAGTTGGAGAAGTCATGGGTAAAAAGTGGAAATGAGTCAATAATTGAATCTAATCGCTTGCATTTTTTTTCTGGAGAGATTTAGGAAAAAAAATAAGAGCTTTGGCAAAAGTCTGTGATTTACATTATTTTTTTTTCATGACAAAAAATGCCATCAACTATTCACGTCATACAAATGTTTGTATGAAACCGGATCTTCATTATTTCAGGTAGTTACAACTGTGCTTTTTAGTTTTAGGACTTCGGAAGTTCAGATAGCCTTGAAGTGTGGTTTATTCACTTCTGAAGAAAGAAAGCCATTTTCTGTGACTCAGAGAGGCCAGTTTCTAGTCATCAGTATGTCCCAGGATTCATTATATGGTTCGATTCACATATCGTAGGTATAGCCTGAATAAATAAAAAAGGCATCACATACAAGAGCACAGCTTTCTTGTTTAAAAACAAAGTGATATATAGTCAGCGAAAAGATGATACTCGGCTACACTGTAGTTCTTATTGCCTATCTAATAGACACTTTGCGAGGACCACGTGATCTGTTACACATTTCTGCATAACCAACACAACTTACACCGACCGGTTCAGCCACAAAAGGTTTACCCCTTCTCTGCCACTCTCCTCCAGACATGCAGCAGCATCTGCCAGATATGTCTTCAGAAAATACTGACCTGTGACAAGACTTGAGTCTGTGTCTGAGACTGTATTTGTGACTGGTGCTGCTGCGAGGCTGGCTGGGGGCTCCCAATGGCAGGAACAGGGGACGTGATTTGAGAAGTGACAGGGGAGTGCTGCCGGGGAGAAGGCTGAGATTGATGCTGCATGTGTTGTTGCAGCTGCTGCAGCTGGAGATGCTGCTGCAGTTGTTGCTGCAGCTGCTGTTGGTTGATCTGCTGCTGCAGGTGTTGCTGCTGCTGCAGGTGCTGTTGCATGTGATGTTGGAAATGCTGCTGCTGCATCTGTTGCTGAATTTGCTGATGCATCTGGTGCTGCTGGAGTTGCTGCTGCTGCATCTGCTGCTGCATCTGCTGCTGCTGTTGCTGCTGCTGCTGCAACTGCAGCTGGTGCTGCTGCGTTTGCACGGAAGGACTCACTTGGGTGGAGGATGTTGAACCAACCATGGTCGTGCCCATGGAGCTCATCAGTGGAGCCCCAATGTTCGATGGCATGTTGGCTGCGATGGTGACTGAAGTGACGATCTGGTTCATAGGGAGTCTCATGGTTAAAGGTTTGGGAGCAATTGATCTAGGGAGCGATTGTTGGAGAGTCTGAGGGGAGGCTGATACTGTTCCATGTTGAGACAGTGGAGGATTGAGAAGAAGGGAGGATGTCAGATTGGTGGACGCGAGGGTCTGCTGAACAGAACGGATGGTTTGGGCTTCTGCTGATTCTGCGGCAGCCTGCATTTTGGAAGAATAATGTCCAAAATATTAAAATACGCAAATATTTAAACACCTATAGATATTTTTAAAGGGTTGATTATTCTAAAGGCCACCATTCTTCATCCTTCCTTATACCTGATCCAGTTGTCATGGGAATTTTTTTAGTTCCTTTCAAAGGTGGAATCAAAAGTCCCTTCCCCTGAATTGGGTGACAGCTTGGTGTCTTTGGTACAATCAATATAGTGAGGTTAAAGTGAAGCTTCAAGAAGCAGTGCTTCCACTCTCTCTCTTCAACCCTGCCACAGGCCTGACAATGAATGCGTGATGTGCAGTAGTCAGATAACTGCCAAATCTGTGAATGAGTACACTCTGGCTGCAGACAGTCTCTGAGGCCAACCTAGATGTGGAGTTGGCCAGCTAACTAGCCGTGATGCTTATCTTTTTGGATCACAGGACTTTGTGACTATGTTACACAATACAGATATAGCAAAAGAGAAATGATACACACAAAGAGCAATTAATCAGCATTTAAATCTGAACTAATCTGGAACCAACAAGAATCATCTATTAAAAGGCAGAGATGAAAAGCTTGAGTTCTAATGTAGCTCTGTTACTTAAGAACTTGCAACTCTGGACAAGTGAATTCACACAAATTCTTCTTTGATTTTTTTTCTTTTCTTTTCTTTTTCTTTTTTTATTTTTTTTTGGGGGGCACACCAGTGACTCTTGGGGGTTACTCCTGGTGATGTGCTCAGAAATTGTGCCTGGCTTGGGGGACCATATGGGATGCCGGGGATTGAAGCAAGGTCCATCCTGGGTCAGCATCATGCAAGGCAAACTCCTTACTGCTTAGGTCTCCACTCGGCCCCTGGTTTCTTTTTTTATATAGAAAATGGATATCGACCCTAGGCAGAGGCTATGAGAATTAAATTGAAGTCCTATAGTTAAGCATTCAAAACAGTTTCTGGCTTCCTGAAAATAGCACTATTTTATTTTATTTATTTATTTTTGGTTTTGGGTACACACCAGTAGCAGTACACAGGGGTTACTCCTGACTCTGAACTCAGAAATCACTCCTGGAAGGCTCAGGGGACCAAATGGGATGTCAGGGATCAAAACTGGGTTGGCCACTGCAAACCAAACACCCTACATATTGTGCTATCACTCTGGACCCTGGAAAAAGTATTATTTAAGAAAAAAATTAACAATTTATGCTACTAGAAAATCACTGCTCCTAGAAAACTTAAAAGCTCTGTAACTGCATAATTATTTATAGTACTCCCCTGAATATAAAAAAATAAATAAATAAATAACATAGTAGATCGATCCTTCAGGATGCTAAGTTGACATACTTTTTGGATCTAGAAAATTTTTCAAAAACTTTCATAATTTATGAAAGGCATATCAGAGGTAAAGAGAGAATATTCACTAATCTTACTGGCGGCAACCTGACATGAAATTAACAACCAATCATCTTACTATAGACAAAACGCCAATTTGCGCTTGGTGATAAGAAAATACAATTGCCTGCACAAACATAAATTAGGTAACTTAGGCAATAGCGATAGTGATCATCCTCATAAATAAGAATACTATTTTCTCTTCAAAGAAGTAAAAGTGTTTGCATAGAAGAATTTTGGATAACACTGCTAGTCACTACCTTTAATGATTTTTGAATGAAATTCCTGTATTTTTATTTTTATTTATTTATTCATTTTTGGTTTTGGGGGTCACACCCAGCAGCGCTCAGGGGTTACTCCTGGCTCTACTCAGAAATCACTCTGAGAAATCTACTGAGAAATCACTCAGCTCAGAAATCACTCCTGGCAGGCTCAGGGGACCATATGGAATGCCGGGATTTGATCCACCGTCCTTCTGCATGCAAGGCAAACACCCTACTTCCATGCTATCTCTTTGGCCCCCTCCCATATTTTTATTACTATGATTTAGAAAACCTGATTTTAGAAGGTAACCGAGAAACGGCCTAATATAAAATATTGCTCCATGTTTGAAAAGCCATACCAAATGGCTTCTATTCGCACACATAATATTCATGTAAAGCAATCCAGTGGGCAGCAATCCAGTTTCAATAATGTAGTGGGACTACAGTGTACTGGAGGGTCATGTTTTAAAATCCTAGGCAAAAAAAGTAGCCTATAAAAATTCATGATTATCAATGGAGGAAAAACTTAAATTGCCCTTAAAGTAGAATACATCATCTTTATACACAAATACATAAAATCACCTTAAGAATCTACAAGCAAAGTCTATCTGCACTTATTTGTGCAATCACCCCATTGTGTCTTTAATTTCTCAATCTCGCTGTTAATGGAGATGGTCAGATTATTCTAGGATTTGAATTTTCTAGTCTGATTTATATCTTTTGGTTTAATTTTATTCTCCTATTGATTAAAGTGAAAGTAAAGTCACTTCTTTTTTTCTTTTCTGTTGTTGCTTGGGCCGCACACAGCTTGAGAGTCATTCTTTTGGGGGGGGGGGTTGGGCCACACCCGGCAGTGCTCAGGAGTTACTCCTGGTTATCTGCTCAAAAATAGCTCCTGGCAGGCACTGGGGACCATATGGGACACCGGGATTTGAATCAACCACCTTATGTCCTGGGTTGGCTGCTTGCAAGGCAAATACCGCTGTGCTATCTCTCTGGCCCCTTGAAAGTTATTCTTAAGAATACCCAGAAATACAATACAGCCCTGAAAATTAAACCTGAGCCTCTTATATTCAGAATATGTACTACAAACCTTTGTTCTTTCTCACTGTCCTCTAATATCACATCTAAAGAAAGGGAGTCCCAGTCTCTGAAAGTAGAGGCATAATTGAAATGCAATATGTAATGCACTTTACTATTTTTAAGGCCAAATCTGAAATCTTGCTTCCTGTAGTCTCACTCTGTGAATGAATTTTATTTAAGAAACATTAAATGTGGACTTTCCTTATATGATGGCTATGATTTTGAGGACTAATATTACCTGTTTTCTAATTCTTTCTATTATTTGAAAAAGATTTGGGTTTCATTCTCATCATTGCATGGGCAACTCTCTAGAAATGTTTTTTCAACTGAGGTCCATATGGAATTCCATGGATCCCAGGACATAACAGGGGGTGGGGAACAAAAGTGAAAATATAAATGGAGGGTTACATCAATTTGTGGAGCCACTGGTCGTTAGAACAGGGAGGCAAGGTAAAAAAAGGGTTAGAAGGGGAGATCAGTCAGAAAGAGTTTGAGAAGGTCTTTCTAAAGAGATCTTCCACTAGTCGCCATTTCTTTGTAAATTTTCATATACAAAACAGAACCAATTCTTCAGATGTGTTCTAATCATCTCACTACAATTAGATGCTGCTTCCTGTGAGAGCATCATATTAGCAGCTATTTCACACTTTAAAGTTCAGGTGAAATTTATAACTCAAGGGCTATTTCAGTTGCTTGTCAGATCTCAGAACATAAATTTAGGATGTTCTTAAATTCTACTTACTTCACGAAATAAAAATGCAACAAAATCTAAAAACTTACTTACAAATTTATTCCTTCAAAATATACTTTTAAAGTTTCATCCCTTTCAAATTTCATCAGAAATAATTTTTACTTATTCTTTTAAATTTTGATACAATTTAATACTGTCCATGACAAACAGAACCAGTTTTGGAGACACACCAATGTACATTTGATATTTTCCTGAATTTTGATTCCAATCTTCAAGAATAATTTTATAAGTCATCCCTTCTAATTCCATTACCAAATTGATAAATGCAATCATGGCTCCTATTTTCTAAATACCTTTTGAGTTTCTTTTGAGTATTAGACCTTTGGCTTAACTCCATGTATGATAAATTATTCATGCTCGAATGCACAGAAATCACCTACTCCTTCTGAGTAAATGAATAAATAAAAGATCTATCTAAGAAGTATATGCACACTGTTACTCTAACTCATCTCACTCCTAATTAGTCTTCAACTATGTTTACAACCTTGAGATCAGTAATCCATGAATTAAGGTGCTTTCTGTCAGTATGCAAATCTATGTCCAGTACTGGAACATCTTTCAAGGCTTCTTAGAAGTCTCAAAAAGAGATCTTGCTAATGACCTGATGGATGTCTCCTCTTTCTAATAAAGTGCGGGTATGTCCTAAAAACTATCGAAGAAGACAAGAGAGATTCTTATGAACTGGGCCAGAGAAACTACAAGGTCCAAAACTTAATACGAAGTAAAAACCAACTGAGGTGAGGCAGAGAAAAAGAAATCCTGTTAAAATACCTTGCTGAAATTATTTCCCTATGCTGAAGCCACAATGATTTTAAGCTGGGATCTCAGCTTGCCAGAGGAATACATCAAGAGCAAAATATTGGTTCAAATGATTCTCCCCAAAGCCTCTTCAAATTCTAGGAGAACTAAAAGACAAAGTGCCCTAAATGCTAAAATTATGTAATGTATAGCTCACACTCCTTTTGGATCAAGGTCATACTAATCTAGAATGGCATATAGTTTGGGCTGGTGATGCAGATCAAAATACATCAATGCCCAGGGCATGCTCAATGTATAATAATACATATACATGTGTTTTGTTTAAAGTACTTAAAGCCTAATTTCATTTTAAATAATCATGACTTTTACTTCTTTTACATGATATGGAACAGTTTGGTCAAACATGCAAAATACTCTAACACTAATGTAACAATTGCAGAATAGAAGATCTCATGTCCACAATTGCCTGATAAACACTTTCTATTGAAACAGATTTCCATCACTGACAAAAAGGACAGAAGAGGTGGCTGTTTAGTATTTGTCTAAATAAACCAAAAAAAAATAATAATAATAACTTTAGCACAAAAATGGATGTCAGTGAATCTTCTGGAAATTATTTTGATTTGTCAGTTTAAATTCCCACATTTTTTTCTTTAATTCCCTCATCTGGGTAATCTAAAGGAAACAATTTCTTTTTTAGCTACTCAAGTTATTTTTTTCTTTTGAAAATTGAAAGAGAGGTATATTTTTATCTCCAATACCCCAGGGCTGTTTTGGACATAGTAAATCTTTCTGTTGCTGGCTTACCTTAGAGACCAGGCTGGCCCTGTAAGCAGCCAGGGCCTTCAGGTATTCTTTTTTGGCAGCTTCTGTTTTCCTTTTGTATACCTAGTAAAGGACCACACAATTAGCATTTCTGCATACATAATTTTAGCCACGAAGAAACTGCTACATAAATGAGTTCACACACATCACCAGCAAAACTGGTCTGTGTGGTTCTGGTTTCTAAATGTAAACACAAGTACAAACATGTGTTTGTTGAAACAAAAGTGATGCTGAAACAAAAGCAAGTCTTCTCACCTTCACCAGAGTACAATTTCGTCGTTTACTATTTTAAATCAGAAAAAGATTTCAGAGAAAATGCTGAAAGTCTCATGTGAAGGCAGTAAATAAGGTAGCAAGAGGAGGAAAATTTGCTGCAAATAGTTTAAATTATAGAAAGCAATGAGTTTCTCCATCAATGTCTTTTTTTTTCCCTTCACACACTTTTCTAAACTGTAACAAGTCCCAGGTTTAGAAAATCAACAAAAGGATAGTGTATGAGGACAGAAGAAAAACAATGGAAGCTTTTCAACCCTGGTTATCCCTTGGAAGAAATAAAAACTTCAGAAATAATAAAAGATTAGAGATTTTCAGTAGTAAGACTAATGAGGTACAACAATAAAAATATTTTTAAAAATATTTATGCTTCTCTTAATTCAGTCTTAGGATATGATTGTTAAATCAAAGCCCAACTATTTTATGCCCCAGGGTTTAAAAATTAGATATAGCATTTGCCATTTCATAGGACTACATTCTGGGATAGAAAATGGAATCTGCCATAGAGAGCAATAAATTCACTAGAAAGATACAAATCTGACAATTCAACATCGCATAGCTAACCAGCTAGTGTAATGAATTCATGATTTGTAAAGGTAAATGAAAGGTTTGGGACTGAAAACAGAGGGTAGTATTTGCCTTGTACATAGCTGACTCAAGTTTGATCCCCAGCACTCCATATGTTCTTCCTCATGTGGCCTGAAAACTACCAGCCCCTTTTTTTTCCCCAACAGGGAAAAGAAAGAAAAATGAAGGGCTGTTATTTTTCATTTCTGAAACAAGTATTCTATTTTACTCTGAATAGTAGTCAATTCTCTGGACAAGTCAAGTTACCTCATATTAATATCTAATGCTCATTGATGCTGCTACTAGGAATAAGGAGAAGAGTATGTGTGTAGTGTGGTGGAGGGTGACCTGCAAGAAATTAATACACTCTCCATCTGCAAGGGGAAATTGCATGGGAAAAGCAAGAGACTGGCCTTAAGGAAGTGTTTCCTACCAATATAGCTAATGCTTCAATACCTCTTGCATGTCCAAAATATCACATGAACTTGGATTATAATTTCAACTGCCTATCAATAATAATGAGACATGCAGAGGCAGCTTCAAAGTATGGACTCCACTAGGATATCACAAGAGTTTGTAAAGGTGATTTTAAAAAAGGGCAAGTGAGTTGGACCTATCCCCTATGTAGTACTTATTTGAACATGGGGGTTAAGGAGTTTCCATATTTTTAAAAATAAAGTTGATGCTTGCATGATACTACTGCATTCTCCAGCTTATACCTGAATGGGTTCTGCATACATGCTATGGGACTGAGAATTCTGTAAACTGCAGTCAATCATACAAGGATTTATATGCTTATGTTATTTATGTTTTAAATTCTAGAGCTTAGAAAGGTTTTCATGAGAAGCAATCCCATTGAATACATACATTACATCAGAAAAGGACTAGGGAATATTCTAGTCACTCCAATACATGGCTTTGTGGATCTTTTCCTTACCTGCTTTTGTTCTTCTCCAAGGCTGTCCCACATAGATGCTACGATTTTTGAGACCTCTCCAAAGGTTGCATTAGGGTTTTGACCTTTAATTGCAGCCTGTGTGTCTCTGAAAAACAGAGCATAGGCTGACACTGGCTTCTGGGGCTCATTGGGATCTTTCTTTTTCTTTTTCTTTGGAGTCTTGGGCTTCTTTCCAGAATCTGGAGCAGCTCTTTTCTCTCCAATGGCCTGCAAAGAAGAAAGAAAATTCATTGCCTCGGATGGACTTTTGGAGACTGTAGCAAGATTTACTCAGATCCAATTGTTCTTCTAAGATTTTTGTTAGCATCATCAGCAGATGAATCACCAGCAAAAAGCAGGGGAGGGTTGAATTTCCTTCAAGTTCACCGGACAACAGAGATTTGCATTTAGAACATTAATGAGATCCAGGAGTATGTTCCAAAAATTCACAACATATGTTCTATATAGCAATTATGAGTAATGGAAAACAGAACACTCTACCAGGAGATGTGTGTGTGTATGTGTGTGTGTGTGAGAGAGAGAGAGACAGACAGACAGACTGTATGCAAGCATAAAAGAAAAATAATTTCTATTTCCATAGGTTTTCGAAGTAAATCCACTAAGTAATCAGGGTGTGGATCATATTCAGATATCGTCAATGAAGCCCTTTGTTATAGTTACATGTCATATATGCGATCAGTCTGAATTGATTTTTCGAGGCTAATATTTCATTTTAGACCATGATGTTACTTTGTTAATGTCTCTGGAAACTCAGAGGGAAATTAGCTGCCATATCTAACTTTACCCAATAAAGATAAGGTCACCTTAGTTTCTCAAAAGTAATACATTTTTTAAAGAAATTATAATAAGAAATGTGAACATGTCATTCTTTCTTTAAGCGGAGAGAAAAGAAATGGATAGGTTTCATAAAATTAAAAACCATAAAAAACAACATGAAAAATCTAATAGATGGTAGTTATAATACGTTAATATTGCCTTAAAGAATTTCCTATAGAATAGTTACAAATATCAATTCTGAGATCAAAACCATGGAAATGAAAGGGTTATAACTCACCAAACTTTCATACCACAAAGATCCACATTTAGCTTATACTGTCATCAGATTTTAATGATCCACTTACATATTTTTAAGAGAGACAAAGTAAGTGAATTATCAGCTTTATCTGATTAGACTACAAGATGACTATGTTGAAGATAATTTTGTGGTTAACTTCATCAAGAACAATGAAGTGTTTGACAAAATTTGCCTTAAAAGTCAATCTTGGAAAAGATCAAGAGAGATTGATTTGAGTTTAACAGATTGTCTTTTAATGGCTTTTAGTCTTAAATCCTAATTCAAGTTTTCCAAGAGTATCATTACTTTCAGATTCAGGGTCATTTGGAACTTAATCCAATTACTAAGATTCTGGGGAGGAAACTGCTAAGTAACTTTGTCTTTGAGAACTCTGAATCGTCCCTTTATTAAGAAAACATTAGCCTATTTCTGTGAGGGCCTAATGTTCCATCTATTTGAGTGAAAAAAAAACATCTCTGCTTAACACAAGAAGTTTTACATCCTTGTAAACTGTTAGCAGTGTTAAGTGTCATGCCCCCTCTCGTATAAAAACCTATCTAAATAACACATAAATTCATTTATTCAACTACTAATTCAATAATGCCATAGACATTATAGTTGTTTTCTTTGCAAAATTCTCAGAATATGTGAGACTTGTTTAATTCTAGTTAATGAATTTGAACTTGTAAGGGAGTCAGATGCCATCTAAGAATCCACTGGAGCCAAGTTTCCTTCAACGAAGAAATATTTCTTTGGCAACAACAAAATAAAAACCCATATACACATATTTTTCTGAGTCAAACAAGTATATTCCTTTCCTGGAAAAATGTTTGGCACTGTCAGCACCAACAATACTCTAATCAATGACAAAATGAAAGAAACTTATAGAGTAGATTTTTCTAAATAAGAGTTTAATTTTATTCTGTAAAACCACATTCAAATGTTGACAACCTTTGATAGCTAACTAACCTTTGATAGTCATGATTTGCCATATTCATCATTACCTTTAAGTATAAATGGAAATAAAAACTTCATTTAACTAAATTCCCAGAATTATTTCTCTTAGAGAAACTTTTGTGTAATTGACTTAAAAAAAGTTGACGAAATTAGAAAAAAGGCTTTGCTCAAGAGAGACATCATCAATTTTAATTTCAATCTTTCTTTCTCAGGAAAGTGTTAACAAATTGGATTCCTTGTCTTTATGGAAAACCTAATCCCTTCTCAAAATGGAGCAGAGAGGCATCCTCTCTAAGGTTCTCTTTATGCAGTACAATCCTAACTGGTTCAGGGGTTTAAAAATAAAAGAGCTTCCCTCCTTTATCTGCACTTTCTATTCCTGTGATTTTGGTCACTGATGGTCAACTGCAATCCAGAAAGATTCCATGCAGTAAGATTATTTTGAGAGCAATAAATAATATTCCACATATATTTATTGTGATACACTTAATATTTATTATATTATAGTCATTTGCTATGGTCTCATCAGAAAGTTTATCATAGAAATGCATATATAGAAAAATGAAAACTATATACAAATATGTAGTGCCCAATAGTATCATCCATGTCAGATATCTACTTGGTATGGTGGAATATATCTCCTAAGAGAACGGATGGGAGGGAACACTGCTGTATTAAGTGCAGGGGAAACCTGTGTGAAATGAAAAGAATTCACTGGAAATGTGTGAAAACTCTTATATTTCTCTAGATTTTTTTAAACTTATTTCTTCTCACTTCACTTCTTGAAGTCCTTCTGAGTATTAGTGGAAACTAACTACTAAGGAAAAAGTTCCAGTAGGATGTGAATATGATTTTTCAGAATAATGCCTCCTTCTTAAAACCATTGTTAAGTTTTCTAACCTTTCTGCCTTCTTAATCTTTTCTAGCTTGTGCCACATCTTCTAATCACAACTCAAAAATGAATGTTTAAAGTTCTGGCCTTAACTTACTCTTTAAATACCAAAAAATGATGATTCCTTCGAGGGTCCCCAAATCACCATCTGCAGTTTCAATGAACTGAGTTCTAGCTTTCAATTCAAAATCTTATCTTCCCCCTGGGATGGGGTGCAGATTAACTTCTCTCTGAGTGGACCCCCTCATTTAGTGATGTTCATGCCTACTCTCAAGGTTATATTCAACTTAACTATTTTCTACATCAAATCTGAATGAATTTGGAATTTTTTAATTCCAAGTTTTGTTGATTCTCAAATATTATGAGAATCTCTTATTTTAAATGCATCACTAATCTTGTACCACTTGCTTGTTTCTTTCTTTGCTAAAATGAAAACATTTTCTAACAAAAATCTTTTTTGCTTCTTTTTCTCTGATCCCCTCCTTTGTAAATGCATTCCATAAGTAGCCACATTATGTTTCTAAAGCAAGATTTTGCTTATGCTACTTCTCCATGCAAAGAATTAGTCACTGCCCATCTACCAGAAGTCTTCCATGTTTTAGCCATTTCTTTATTGCCCCATATTCAACTGTTCATGATTCACTAAAAGGACCTGTATTTACATTACTCCTCACCGCTCCCTCACCAGAATGCTGGCCTCTCTCTTCTGCCTCACAAACTTTTATGTATCCTCTAAGACCTAATTCAAATATCACCTTCTCAATAAAGGCTTCCCCAAATCACTCTCACAAGCAGAATCGATTACAATCTCAGCACACCAGATACATCAATTATACCACTAATCACATCTGGAGCTAGTTTTAAACATTGCTATTCATCCCTAGTGGGGAGTCCCATAGGCAGTAACTCTCTTAAAATGTTTGTAACACCAGAATCAAGTAACATGCCAAGCACAGAGTAGGTGCACAGTACATAGTGACTGAACAAAGAAGGAGTAAATGTACTTAACCAACATTAACCAAACAGAATGCTTTTCTAGGCACTTGGAGAAAATCATAGACTGCAATTAGGTGTTTGTTTCCAACTATGCATATCTGGATAATATACACTTACCACAACAATGGCAAAAATGTGGAAATAATGATAACTTTTTACCTGGCAACCATAAACCAGGCTCTAAGATTGTCAAAACTGGTAACAGTTCAACCAAGTAGCTGTAAAAAACTACCCACACAGGCATTTAGTTAGATCTAGAGTAGTTTATAAATAGCCAAAGTCAATGATAATAGAATCAAGGGACCTAATTTTAACAATCTAAACTTAAAGGAACCCATTATACTTGGCAGCCAGGGGGCAAAGGTGGTGGTACAGGATGCGCTCTGGGGCCATTGGTAGAGGGAGGTTGACACTGGTGGTGAGAAGGGCCCTGACTCATAATCAAATTCAACTATGAAGGTATTTTTGATCATAAATTTTTCAATAAAATTAAATTAAATTAAAAATAAGGAACTAGAGTAGTTCAATTTCTAAAAGGTTTGGTGTAAGCGAACTGGAGAAAGCAACGTTAGTTATGATTTCTACTCAATATTTATAACTCTGAGGATTTCCATTTTAATATACTTTCCCCAAGGAACCAATGAGTAAAAGAATGAAGAAGAAGAAGAAAAAATAAATCATCAGTAGACTTAAATGCTACTCCAAATCTATGGGAAAAAAAATTCCAAATCCTCTGGAAGGTTGCATACTAATTTGAGCAACTGACTTACTCTGTTGGATTCATCAGCATCCTCTTCGTTGATTGAGCTGGAAGGGGAGGGAGTGGCTGATTTGCTGGCTGGAGGTGAAGGAGAGGTGTGGGGCAGGCTGGCACCTCCCAAATTCAACCCCAATTGGGTGCTGAGCTGAGACTGGTTGATGGTCGTGAGCTGGGTAGCAGGCATTATCCCAGTTCGAGCAGCATCAGTCATATGGACGATGGACCTCATGATCAAGGAGGGATCTTGGCGGTACTGAGATACTTGCGTGTGGCTCTGATCCTGACGTGAGAGAACAGCAAAGGGGGAGAGAGAGACACTTAGTTTTTCCACTATTTGCATATTTATGTTAGCAATTTCTTCAACAGTCTGATCGTGCTGCAATTTTGATAGTTTGCTCTGTCCCAAAATGATGGGCTCTGTGAATTTATTAACTGAGGTCTCCTGGCAAATAGTTGCAAGATCAAAACACATATTATCAAATCCAGTATATTTCATCATAGAACTGTCATTGGGTAAACAAACTAAAGAAACACCAAACACACACACACACACACACACACACACACACACACAAGTAAATGTCCCACACTTTTCAAGTGGACAATATGATGTGCCATCCTCACACACATAATTCTGGTTCCATTCCCTTTGACCCAGTCCTTCAAGAGCGGGAAAATCTATTCTCTAGTTGACCCTTCTAGAAAAGCATACAACAAAGCGAGGAGGATGGACTAAAATAATTAAAAAAAAAAAAAAACCACAGCAAACATCTGTTTGCTTAAGGGCACCCTTCTGTAAAACCCTCTGCGGTTAACTAGAAGGTCATTTTGATTCAGAATTACATTGTCAAAGGCATCTGGAAGTCATTCCATGTCTTTTGAATTGATATCACTTATTTCATCTTAAACCTGGCTTTTCTTTTGTTTGACTTACCATGGTTTAATGTAGTAATGGTTTTTAAAATATATTTAAAAGGGAGAGGTAAAGATCATCAAAGTGAACTTTCTCTGTAAATTATTGCAATCAATTCAAACAGTCTTCTCTGTTTTGGGAAGTCATGGAGAGATGTTAGAGCCATTGTCACTATTTTTTTATTTTCAAGGATTCAAAAAATGAAGATATTCTTTTTCAAAGTACTTACTTTAAGACTTTCATTTAAAGTACGTAAGCCTTGATTTTATTGAAACCAAATTTTTCTAACTCAGAGTGACCTAGAATCTAATTTTATATATAAGCCTATGAATTCCTACTGCTCCTCTTGAGTCTTTCAGATAAGACTTGTTCTGCTCTCCATGAAACAAACTGCATATGATCAAATTATTATTGAATTGAAGCAATGGGTCTCTTAATGTTAAGAAAATATTGCCAAGTAAGAAACCATAACTAGAAAGCTGTTGAATACAATGACATACTAAGGTTTATAAAATTATTAATTAGATTTATGTGTATTGACCTAGAGTAGAGATTCTCAGTTTTGACTCTATTGATAATTACTTGCTGGGGAGCTTTCTTTGCACTGTAGTAAGTCTAAGGCATATCTGGCCTTTACCTACTACATCCTCACTGCAACTGCCCTCTCCATCAGTCAGAATAATCAAAACTTTCTCTACACATTGCCTCTGGGAAGGACAACTGATCCCAGACATAGAGTAATATTTAGATATAAGAAGTGAGAAGGGGGGGCCGGGCGGTGACGCTGGAGTTAAGGTGCCTGCCTTGCCTGCGCTAACCTATTACTGACCGCGGTTCGATCCCCCGGTTCCCATATGGTCCCCCGTGCCTGCCAGGAGCAACTTCTGAGCGAATAGCCAGGAGTAACCCCTGAGCGTCACCGGGTGTGGCCCAAAAACAAAACAAAAAAAAAGTGAGAAGGGAAGCTAAAAAATAATTACAAAATACCCTATCTTCCCCATACCCTCTTCCTGAGGTATAGTCAAATTCTTAAAAAAAAAAAATGGTTATAGCATGAAGGCTGCGGATAGGATGTGGATAGAAGAATCTAACTGTTTACATTTATAAAACACAAACAAATAAACATAAACAGTACTTTGGGGCAATAAAAATGACAAATGAATCTATGAGTATTTAAAATATTCTGTGGCTAATCATTGGGATATAAGTATTAAATACATACAAGTTTTGAGATATAAAATTGTCTGAGGTTGCTGTGAAATCCTGCAAAACCATGTCTCACATCTCAAAAACAATCCTACTCATCTCCCAGTCAGTCTCTATCTACTATTCCTAAAAATGTAACATTTAGTCACAAATGTCCTTCCATTTATTTAGTGCACAAAAGTGTACTTTATGTTTAAGTTTGTCTATGTTTTCTTTTGGAGAAGAGGGGCAGTGGAGCGTATGGCCACACCTTGCAGTGCTAAGAACTTATTCCTGGGTCTATGCTAAGAATCATTCATGTGGAGCTGGGGGTTGAACTGGGGTTAGCTGCATGCAAGTTAAACATCTTACTACCTGTACTAATTCTCTGCTCACATGTCCTAAATTTGAATAGCATCTAGTGCACACTGAGTCATTTCTTCTAAAAATTACTTTGAGCTCTGTTCTCTTTTCTATATTCTTTTGAAATTCAACCACAACTTACTTACATCATTTCTACCCTACAACTTTTTTTTAATAATTTCTTTATTTAAACACCATGATTACAAACATTGTAATTGTGTTTCAGTCATAACAAGAACAACCCCCTTCACCATACAACCTCCCATCACCAATGCTCCCATGTCTTCCCTTCCTCACCCCCTGCCTGTATTCCAAAAGGCTTTCTATATCCCTTACTCACTAACATTGTTATGATAGTTCTCAGCATAGTTATTTCTCTAACTGCACTCACCACTCTTTGTGGTGAGCTTCCTATCTTGAGCTGGTCAACCTGGCCCTAATCTCTGGGAATTATTTCAATGTCTTTAATTTTCCTTAAAGCCCATAGATGAGTGAGACTATTCTGTGTCTCTCTCTCCGTCTGACTAATTTCACTCGGCATAATAGATTCCATGTACATCCATGTATAGGAAAATTAAATGACTTCATCTCTCCTGATGTCTGCATAATATTCCATTGTGTACATGTACCACAGTCTCTTTAGCCATTCATCTGTTGAAGGGCATCTTGGTTGTTTCCAGAGTATGATTATTGTAAATAGTGCTGCGATGAATATAGGTGTGAGGAAGAAATTTTTCTATTGAATTTTTGTGTTCCTAAGATATATCCAAGGAGTGGTATAGTTGGGTCAAATAGGAGCTCAATTTCCAGTTTTTGGAGGAATCTCCATATTGTTTTCCGTAAGTCTACCCTACAACTTTTAGAAACTATACTGTCTTATTCTTTGGAAGCTTGGATGATATTGTGTTACACTCACAAGTTCTCAAGGCTTATCCCTAGCTCTGTACACAGTCAGAATTCTCCTAGGAGGGTATGGGACACTAAATGTGAAGCTGGAATTGAACCAGGGCTGGCCACATACAAGGCAAGAAAATATCTCAAATACTATCTCTCCAGCTCCTTTCCAATTTTGTTGTTGTTGTTGTTGTTGTTGTTTTTGAGTCACACCCACAGTGGTCAGGGGTTACTCCTGGCTCTATGCTCAGAAATAGCTCCTGTAGGCTCATGGGACTATATGGG
Organism: Crocidura indochinensis; assembly: GCA_004027635.1. Taxonomy (NCBI): domain Eukaryota; kingdom Metazoa; phylum Chordata; class Mammalia; order Eulipotyphla; family Soricidae; genus Crocidura; species Crocidura indochinensis. The sequence continues at coordinate 45,318 of PVKC010000074.1, forward strand.
ATGCCGGGATTTGAACCGTCCTTCTGCATGTGAGGCAAATACCTTACCTCCATGCTATCTCTCTGGCCCCTCTTTCCCAGTTCTTAATTTTACTTTCTCTTGTCCTTCACAATTCTTTTTTAGAAATCCTTCAGACTTCTTTATATCAAATGGTTTCACAGCAGCATGTATGGGAAACTTCCATGATTGAAATATGTACTTTCAATCTGACTGTATAATAAAAATTTATTAACCGGCAGAGACATGAAATATCATGATCTGGACTCAGAGAGATAGCACAGCGGCATTTGCCTTGCAAGTAGCCGATCCAGAACCAAAGGTGGTTGGTTCGAATCCCGGTGTCCCATATGGTCCCCCGTGCCTGTCAGGAGCTATTTCTGAGCAGACAGTCAGGAGTAACCCCTGAGCACCACCAGGTGTGGCCCAAAAACCAAAAAAAAAAAAATCATGATCTCAGTTATGCAGCTTTCTGAGAAGAGGAGTTACTTTGCTCTTTTGTTTCAGTACCTATTAAATCAGCTTGAAGAGATACTTACTTGACACAGATATACTTGACAACATTTCAGAGCAATCTCATGGCCAAAAAGAAGGTCACAAATATATTTCCTTAGCTTCATGAGATTTTTTTTTAGAATTTACCTGTAATTTATTACTTTATTTTGGACCTACTTGCTTAAGAGCTCATACTGACAGTTATGTTCACTATAATAAAAATATTTACTGTATATTTTCCATGTGCCAGAAATTATATTAAGTATGACATGTACTTTCCAATGCAGTCCTCTAAATAAGTAGTAACTTCCTGAGTTAATACTATTATACATGTTCTTAGATAAGAATGATTCCCCTGGTCTGGGGCTAGTTAGTGTTTGCTTGATGGAAAACCTGCTCTCGAAAGTGATAGTGTTCAATGGCATTGGCTTGTATTGACTACAGATGAATGAAGGGACAGGCTTTATTTTACTGTTCAAATGAAGGCAATTTCACTTGCTTTCTTTTGAACTTAAATGAAAAGTGGGGACAGGAAACTAATCCTATATTACAGTGTGGTAGGATCTTGGCAAAACTTACAGTCACTAACATATAATCTTCAAATCCAGAAAACAACTGTAAGCCCATTTTCCTTATCTCCCATAATACAACATATCAAGTTTCTCTAGAATATTTTCAGGTAACTTCTGAATCAAATTATCAATGTATCCATTTGTGTGAGCATCTTCCATAGTTCAGAATAATCCAATAACGTTCAATGATTGAGAATTGCAGTATAAAAAGATTAATGGTTAAAGTATCTCTTTAAAAATTAAAATCTTCTAGAGATACCAATTATTAACAACTGCCTTAGGGAACATGGCGACCCTTAACAACTCTGATCATTTTCTATTTAAAAAATAAGGAACCTTTATATGAAGCTTCCTTTGATCTTATGATTCCTACTTAAAAAGAAAAAGATGTCAACTCAATATAAATATACTTATTGAAAACTTACTGTGCTCCAGGCTAGAAAAGCCAATATACTAAGGTTCACATATTTGAAAACTAGAAAATTACCATGATTCTTTTAAACATGACTTTAATTAAATACAATTTAGAATGAAATAATAAATTTACTGTGACAAAGTATAGGCAAGAATAATTTATATATACTCTCCAAAATAGCTCAAATTTTTCCTCGTAGTAAAGACATAAAAAAATGTATGAGTAACAATATGCTCTAAGAACTTTAATACGTTTTTGTAAATCATTACCTCTCACTTATTAAAATTAAATCTTTGAAGTAATCACTAAAAGGCAAAGAAACGACATAGATTACCAGGGTTTGTCATTATCAATAAGAATTGAATGCTGATATATTTTCCAATTCCTTTCATAATTTATATTTTATTATGTAGGGTTGGTTACTTGGAGAATTTTCTAAATAGCACTCCATTAAAAAAATTACTCATCCTTCTCTCCTTTTCAGTCTCACTCTCTTCTCTAATTAAGATTAGACAAGAAGTTTTCAACCTAGCCAGAAATGGCATTTTGCTTTGGACAATTCTTTATTGGAAGGGGCATCTTGTGCATTGCTGAAGACATAGGAGGATGAGGCTTCTGCCCACTAGACACTAGTAGACTTCTCTCCCACACTAGGCTGTGCCAATCTCAGTGTCTCCAGATAGTGACCAATGTCCATTGTGGGGACAAAATTATTCTCAAGTGAGGCCCACTTAACTGGACAAATTGTTGTATTGATCCTGACTGATCAAAAGGTAGAGGCAAATGGAATAGAACAATGAAAAAGAGTTACCAATTAAAGAGCAACCCCTTGTTTGTGAAGCCTGATAAATAGACTCAATAAAATCTGATTGTACCAGAAGTCCCACTTAAATGAATTTAACAGTTTATTAAAGGATCAAAATTAAGCCAATTTGAGACCGTTTCTAAGCTCAGCACCCATGGTCTACATGTCTCCAGGTGCAAACACCTTTTAATAGAAACTCAGTCTTCTCCCTCCCCTCACTTCCACAGATCTGTCATCAGCTGGGAACTCTCTAGACTGAGCTCCCCATAGTGCTTCTTAACCTTCTCCCCCATCTCTATCATTCAAACTGAATGCTTGTATCATAATACACATTCCCTTCATAAATCAAATCAGATTTATGGAATTTGCTTATGATATAATGAAACCTCTCCACCTAAATGGGAATTAGAAATGTTAAGATTCAAAATTCATATTTTGAAAATTCAAAATTTTGAATTTCGAAAATTCAAAAACCATTTCCTGTGAGGCTGGGAGAAAGGAATACTTATGCTCCATTTGATAAAAAAACAGAAAACACGCAAAAACAAGACTCAAAGTGGCGAAAACTACTGCACAGCAAATAAATAGATTCTATAAAAGCATATAAAATTCTATTAAAATGTTAAATATTGATTTATTTTGAGCCTCCTAAGCAATGTTCAGGGTTCCTATGACCATACCTGGCCATATGTGGCCTGGTTACTACACAAACTGAGGAGTCAATGCTTGTAGCCAGCAGTGGGTGAGGATCTCCAGAACTATACTTGGCATAGGGGAGAGCAGGAGATGTTGGAGATCAAACGTGGAGCCTTTTGCATGCCAAACATATAACCCAATTCTCTGGCCTATCTCCCAACCAAGAAAATACATTATAGTAATGTAAGGAAAGTTCTTCACAAGAAGCTGTTTTAATTGATACCTAAATGTTAAAGGAAAAATCAACCAGAGATAGAAGGAAAGCAAGTTTCAGGCAGAGGTATTAGTGTGCACAAAGTCTCAGTGGGCAGAACTAGTTATGTATAAGAAATGGAAAAGAGGCCAATGAACAAGGAAGAAAGACAGGAGAAGAGTGAATGTAGCAGGATTGGATAACAGAAATAGGCAAGATGATAAACTGTAAAAACAAAACAAAACAAAACAAAACAAAAAAAAAAACTAAGGGGTACTTTCCTAAGGAAGAGTTCAGCTAAAAGAAGCAAATAACACCCTAAACCAGAACAGCAAGTAGAGAGAGGATCCTAGGCAGAGAAGCACATGTGAACATATCTGGATTTGGGTAAGAACATCAAAAATGAAGAGGCCAATTGTAATGTGTCAGAAAAAGCAAGGTTGACTTTCAAGCTTGAGAGGCAAGTAGACCATAAAGTGGTAGGTGAGGGATTCTATCCCAGAATAGAATCTGGGTTTTATTCATAGTTGCAGAAAGACACAATTGAAAATGTAAAGGTTTGGTACAGGGGTAGAGCAATAGTACAACAAATAGGGAGCATTTGCAATACAGGCAACCAAACTGGGTTCATCCCTGACATACCCTAAGGCCTTCCAGGAATGATTCCTGAGCATTCCTGGATATGGCGCAAAAACAATAAACTATATAAAATGAAACTTGGTACCAAGTGAGATGATTTATTCTAATAAATAATAACTGATTGTGTTTTCTGAATAATTATCTAGTTTAATAAATTACATAAAGGAGAAAAATCTGCCTTTGGAATTACTATGTTTTCATACCTTTTCACTACCATTTTAAATAAGAAATAGCTAAAGCCCAACCTAGAAACTTAGGCATATTCCATGTCTAGATTGACTGTAGAGCTCTTATATTCTGATATTGAATACATAAGAACAAACCATTGACCAATCATAGTCCCAGTTTTGTGTGTGTGTGTGTGTATGTGTGTGTGTGTGTCACACCCAGCAGTGCTCAGGGGTTACTCCTGGCTCCATGCTCAGAAATTGCTCCTGGCAGGCACGGGGGACCATATGGGACGCCGGGATTCGAACCGATGACCTTTTGCATGAAAGGCAAATGCCTTACCTCCATGCTATCTCCCGGGCCCCCATAGTCCCAGTTTTTTGTTTGTTGTTTGGTTTGGTTTGAGACCATACCCAGTGTGCTCAGAGGGGGGTCAAGGTTCATTGTGTCTGCACCCAAAGATCATTCCTGGCAGACTTGAGAGACCAGATAGAGGTGCTGGGGAATCAAACCCTGGTCACTCGAGAGCAATGCAAGTGTTTTACCCACTGTACCAATTGTCTGCCCCAGTGTTTCATTTTAAATATCACATATCATGATTGCTTTTTCTTTTTTACTCATTATAGGGGTTCTCACTTTTACTGCACTGGCTTTATCACAAAGAATATTTTTAACTAAAATAGGTGAATTGTTTGTTGTTAAACAATTTGATTTAGTTTCAATATAACCAAAGCTATTAGTAGAAATATATATCCTCACATGTAAACCTAGGTTTATAAGAAGTTACTGTAACCAAGCAAGTGGGTGGAGAGAATGGGCAGGCCCATGAGTCCATGAAATGCTCTGACTGAGAGGAAGAGGAGCCTTGTCTCTGTTCACTAATAAGAGCAACTCAATAAACCCTGACTAGTTTGTGCATTTCTTAGTGGAGAGAGTGTTCAGCTGAGACATGTTTCTTCACCTGATGAAAGAGTCTTTTTGTCTCTTTTTTTTAAACAGGAAACTGAGAAATGGATATTTCTGGTAATAGCTCCTATTTTCTTAAATTGCTTGAAACTCAAGTCTCTTTACTAAACATTAATCACTTGAGTCAACAGTTAAAATAGAACTTTATATTTAAAAGGAAATTTTAAATTAAGTTTCCCAATTTAAAATTTAAAGTTTTTCTATTCACAACCACTTTTTACTCATAATAAGCAAATGCAAGCACTGCCAGAAACACCTCACAATCTGATTTATATTATTTTTTTTATCACTGTGGCCAAAATTGTCACAACTTCCCCACTCAGTTACTGTGACTGTGAGAGTTACATGTGACTTTAACCCTCAGCTTCACTATGGGCCCAGATTCCATTCCTGGCCCTATGTGACACCAGGAAACATTGCTAGGAGTTACCCCTGAACACTGACCCCTTGGAACACATTGGGTATGGTCTCAAAACCAAAGAATAAACCAAAAAAAAAAATGGAACTACACAACCAGAAAATAAAAGCTTTACAGTCAGTAAAGACAAAGGACCGGCCTAGATCTCTGGTTTGGACTTTTTCTTTTTCTTATTCAAAATGGTAGAGAAAAGATATGAAAACAAAATAGTGCCAGACTGAGATTTTTCTCTTCATGTAATTAAGACAGAAATAGCATTGCTCAGTGAAAAATGCTCTTTCTGAGTAATTCTGTACATTGTATATATCATGTCCACATTTATATAAGAGATAAGGTTGAGGAGCTGAGAAGTAGTCCAGATTTAGTCTGATCTTCTGTTCTTAGCTAATAACACTTTATCTTCTCTACACATAAAGCTATTTCTCTCTTTTTTTTTCAGCCCTGGAGTAAGAAGCAGATACTGCATGATAACCACATATGTTCCCAAATTTTGTTGGCTTTGCTCCCCCTTTTCAAGGAGAAATATTATTCAATGCAACCCTTAAAAACTACCATTAACTGAACACACTAAAAGTGTCCCAAAATTGCACCTGAGGCTACTTTTGCCTGATTGCAGCAGGTCCCCTCCCTTATTCCAAAGGTAGTATCTCTCACTTTGGAAATGCCGTGGACCTAGAATATGAATCTACACCTGGGGGAGTTATTTTTGCATTGCACCCTGAGTAGCACTCACCTACATGTCCTCCTGTGTTGATTCCATTTCTCTTGCATATATAAGTGATTAACTTTTAAGTTAATGTCTTATTTTTTGTTTTATTCTTTGTTATGTTTGGGGGACATGCCCAGGTGTGCTCAGGATTTACTTCTGGATCTGCACTCAGGGATCACTCCTGGCAGGCTAGAGAGAACATGTGGGGGTGCTGGGGAATCTTGCACCCTAGTTACTTGAATGCAATGCAAGCATCTTACTCACTGTACTAACTCTCTGCCCCTGTGTTTTATTTTAAATATCACATATCATAATGTTTTTCTTCTTTCTTACTTATTACAGGAGTTCTCACTTCTACTGGCACTAAATTTATAAGAAAGCTTTTAACTAAAGTAGGCAAATGTGTTTCATGTACTTTCCCTATATGAAAGATACATTAATTACATGTTTGTAAGTCTCTGTAATAATCCAATATTAGATTTTCACAATAGAAGACAACATCTAATTACGAAGTAAATAGCCCAAATATATTAGAGTGTGACTAAATACATTTTTACTGTGCCAGGTTTTTAATCAATATTTCCTTAGAAATAAAGCATGTAAGCAATTATCAGTAATAAAATTTCTTTGTATTAATAGATGACAAGGAACTACAAATTATAAAATTCAGGCTAGTCATTATATGCTCAATTATTTAATCATATTTTATTGCCATGTTTAGTTTTTATTCCAAAATTAGTCAACAGTTATACCAGCTACTATATTCCTAACCCCAATAAACTCTCATACAAATATAGTTATGCCAAATCCATACCAATGATAATTACAGACCTACTTACCACAAACTTTATATTCTGGAAAATATCAGCACTGAAATAGATCATTTTTACTTAATGACTACTCTCAGGATTATAATCATATATATTTGCTTATGAATGTTTTGCGAAATAAGCCTTCATTAAAGTTAATTAATAGTTTGTCAGCAAAACAAAACTTTTAAAAGTTTATCATAAAACATTCAGTGGTGCCTTATTGGTATACACTGTGACTACTTTGTTCTTCCATGGAATCAGTTTCATGTTTATTTTATGCAGTCCTAAATTAAAGGTCTAAAGAAGAAAGTTTTATTTTTACAGTGGTATATACTTTAAGTCCACTGACTTCTATTTAAATGTTAGAGTCAAGGAATGTTCTTAATAACATATAAATATCTTTTCTTTACTTTTTCATGCATCCATATATCTGACAAAGTATTTTTTGGGAACCTAGTGTGTTTCAGCCCCGATACCATTCTAGGTTCCGGAATGAAAGAACCAATGAGACAAGCCAACTTCCTGCCTTACTGAAGGGTGTATTGGGAAACGCCAGAAACAAGCAAAGGAAAGCATTTTAAATTATAACAGGTTCTGGGGTGGGGGGGGGAGACATCATTACTAAGTAGAATTCTTCAAACTTGTTTTACCTGTAGATTGGCACTTGTCTGACATACTGATCCATAGACTGGCAGTTATAACCAAGGTGGCAAACTTGGTTTTCAAGCTTTCTATACCACCAGTGGTCTGTGAACAAGAGATTAAAAAGTAATCCTCACTTCCTTAAATAAAGTGTCAGCCATACCCAAAGCTCAGGGATCACTCTTAAAAACAGTTAAGAACATGTGGTTTCAGGGATTGAACCTTGTGCCTTATACATGCAAACATGTGTTTCAGCCTATTGACTTACTTCCCTGTTACCCTTCCTCACTATTTATGCACTATCACTGGGCATATGAATGCTATAAAATAATGTTTCTACTCTCTTGGAGCCACAGGGAAATTATTGAAGGAAAAAATAGAGCAGAAAAGTTAGTCAAACTATACATCAATACCATAAAAGTTGACGCTAAACTAACAATATAAACTAAATTATGAGAAAAATAAGAGAGAGAGATAAGTTAGAGGTTAAGGTGATTGTGTTGTACGTGGACAACTCTAGTTTGATTCCTGGTACCATAAATGGTCTCCTATGCAACACTGGAATGATCTCTGATTGAAGAAATAAGTTTAAGCGCTGACACTGCTGAGTATGGCTTCCCCCCCCAAAAAAAAACCCAAAACAAAACAAAGCCAAAACAAATAAAAACATTATTAAATATTAAACATTAAATATTATAGATCAAACAAAAATCATGCATTAACAGTTTCAATAGTTAATTGGATAAAGTAGACATTTAGAACACATTCCTACTTTCATAGATGGCCCCAAATTTAATTTCACCTTGAAGCCAACATATATCTGGCATCAACTGGTATTTATAGATTTATATTTAAAAGTTATTTTAACGTTATTTATGCATGGTACAAGGCCATTTGTTCCACAAAGAAAGCTAACTAAAATATGGTACTATGGTACTTCCAATAGGCAAACATCAAGGCCTAGTAACACTTAAGTTAAACATGGCTCTGGATGATAAGCACCTTTGAAGATACAATCAATCTGAGCTATTCTATTGCATGGAATAGATACTGGTAATCTAGAAAAAAATGACATAGTATTATCAGTATTAATCATGAAGAATAATATGTGATATTTACTTTAGTAACTATCTCCTGTAAATCATTATGATTTTATATTCATATTTCCAAGCAGATTCTATTCCTTCTGAATTGAATTTTTGCTGATATGTCACATATTTTCTAGTGCTAACTTAAAATGCATTTGGACCATAACTTGACCCAAAATAAACATTACCAAAGTAATCATTCATTTTGTATAAGAAATTGTCAGTCCTCCCAGTGGCTAAATGGTAATCATACTGTGAAATTTTGCTCTGCAGCCTATATTGACAATGGCAATGAACATGTTCATAACAATAATAAGGGCTTGTTTTAATAGAACGTTCCACGCATTAAACACATTAATGACCCATGAAATAACTGTTTTATCTGTAACACATTAAGCAACATTGCTAAAACAATGTATTAATTGAAAGTCTGCTATTTCTCGTAATGCAAGAATTTTTAAAGTACAAAACTGGCACAAGAGCCATTTTGTAAAAATCAAAAATAATTCAGCTTTAAAATTAGAGCCAGACCAAATAACTGTGTGAAAAACAAAAACCTCTAAAATATGCCTGGTAATTTTAGATGCACAATTTTGACATAATTCCATTTTTTTCATAATCAAAAATAGCATTTATCTGACTTATGAGTTAATAATTGTATATATTTTAAGAACTTATCATTTTCTTCTCTGCATGCATATCTTTTATAGAGCTTTTCACACTCTCTTTCCTTAATAGATACAAAGACCAGCACACTCAAACATAGTAACTTTTCTTCCATTTTTTCCAATTTTATAAAACTATGTTTGATGTTATAGAGCACAAGTGTAGCATTTTCTATAAACATGTGCTATCACAATTAAATTCAAAGCAATATCAAATAGAAAATGTCAGTCCTCTAAACATGAAACATAATGTATGAAAAAAAGCATGTGAATTATCAGTATGTTTTATAAATTCTCTTTGGGGGGACATTAAAAATATCAGACGAGAGACAATTATTTTACTGTCTGTTTCTTGGATATCAAAGAGAATTTTGAAATTCATCAAAGCTAACCTTCTGTTATGTACAACAGGCTAAGCTGAAAAGAATGTTAACAAGTTCAATTTTCATTCAATCAGCACTACTGCTCTCTGAAATGTTTCATTGCAGGAAAGAAATAAAAATAATCTATATGGTAATTATGAGGATGAATCCCCCAGTAACTTTCAGCTACATGAAAGGTCAGTTCTATTCAAGATATTTTATCAGTCCCCTGCACATACTCCTGTCCTGTCATTTTAAATCTGAACAGCATTTTATTTTCCCATTTACAGCTACCTGCAGAATTAAGTACTTAAGCCAAATAAGAAAAAAAAAAAAGAAAGAAATGTTGAATGCTGGCAAAGGCTATAATAGCATAGAGATAAATCGTTCAGCTGCTCTCTCTCAAGCCTCTAGGGCTGCAGATTTTTCTTCTCCTGGTGCACTGTGGGTATTCAAAACTTGTTCAACATGATTTCATTTCATTTCAGGCACTGCCTGAGAAAACTAAATTACAGAATCAATCATACAGAAGGTCAGAGTGAGACTTCATTACAAGTATTGCATGCTTGCATGAATATCTTTCATTTATGACTGACCCAATATGTCACAATAGCTGTCTAGTAAAAATAATCCACTTTCTGAAATTGATGTACTACTGATGTCAATGCTACTCAGCAGGCTGGGCAGATTATAGAGAGGTGTTAAAAAAAAACACGTTTGGAGCACACATTGTAGTTTTGGGGGTGTTTATTTTTTTTTGAATTGCAATCTTTGTTGATTCAAATAATTTTAATCTACAAAGATGATCCGTATGATCAACCAAACTGACAACGACTACTAAGTTTAAGTTGCCAACTGCATTGTTTTAAAATATAAATACCTACACCAAGCAAATCAAGGTTGTTCTTTGAAGTCACACATCTATATTCAATTTTCAACATTTACTTTTGACTACTAGGGCATTATTTGCATATTTTAAGATGTAAATGTTAGTCATTGGACTCTTTTTTAATATCCTGCTTTTGTTCCTGCTTTGTGTTTTTAAATATAATGGCATAATTTAAGGAAGATCAGCATGCCATGCTTTTTGCCAACAATAACCAAAAAAATGCAGCTAATCAGTAATATGACAAACTGTCATTCTTTATAAAGAAAAAAAGCCAATGATGCTCTGAGGAAAAAACCCTGTTCAATGTAGCACAAACATGCTGGCTTTTCTTCTTATATGATAGTCTTAATTTACCATAGCAATCCTAAACAGACAAGCTATATTCATTTGGATAATAAAACTTCTTATGTGTATAAATTGAAAATAACCAGTGCATACTGAGAGGTCAAATGCATGATGTATACAGTATTATTTATTATTTTTCTGGTGACCTTCCTGAGGGAAATCTCCCAGGAGCTGCTCTGCAGCATTATGATGTAGCTAGCCAATTCAGTACCCGGAGGGAGATATAGAAGAACCTTGACGTAACCTATTTTTAACCATGCCTCTGGCGATTCTGAATTCAAGTTTATAGGTGAACATGTCAGGTAGTACATAGAACAAAGCCAACGACACATTGTATTCATCATAATTCTGTCCTAGTACATTTTATTTTTTCCAACATTTGTGATTTAAAATCCCATGACATTTCTTCAAGGTGAAATTCTACTAGAATTTTCAACAAGATTAGTTTGTTGCGAACCAAAATAAATATCATTCAGGTTCAGAGAAACTTCAGGAAGCCACCAATAAATGGGATGAGGTTCATGACATAATCTCATGACAACAGTTTGCACTTAGCTAAAGTACCTAATTCTTTTAAAAATCAACAAAATAATTCAACTGCTATAGTGATTATGACTAGCAATTTACTACAAAAGCAGCATTAAAAATTGAGTCCTCTCTCCCAACTCAGGTCTGAAAGCATTGTTCTTTAAGTGTATGTGAATATCATAATTATTTTATGATTCCATCTTTAGTTCTTTCCAATATAGTAAATTCAATTGACCATGAAATGAAATTTCATAGTCAAAATGCCTCCTTTACACTTTTTATAGCAGCAATAACAGTTTTATAGCTTTAAGGCAAGATAATTCATCAGATGTTTAATTTAAAGGCAGATTCTTATATTAATAAATATTTACCAATTTAATAAAGTACACATTTTAGCATGCGTTATATGGTCCTTTAACTATTTCCGCAACTTAAATGAGCCTTGCTGAACATCTATGAATAATGGTGAACCCTGGCCAACTCCCCTGGTGTCTATACACCCTTTTCATTTTCATCGTTTTTGAGGCACAACACTGCAAAGTCTGATTCTAGAGAAATACAGAACAGAACCCTCCATTCCAGTGTCAAAGGAACAAAAGTGTAAGAAAGTCCACAGGAAACAATTATTTGTGATGGTGAGGAACACTTATGAATACTTAATGACCATTTCCCGACTGTTCACTGCATTCTTTTCTGACACACACACAAAAAAAGAAGTAAAAACCCTGATGCTCAGCTCAAACACAAAAGATCACAGGCAAAGAAAATTATGTTGCTGCAATCCTATTTAGGAAAGTAATCTTATATTTCAGGGAGCACACTGAATCTTTGTACTGCTAATCCACTACATATTTTGCAATCATCTGTTGTTATCAGGGGAATTAACAATGAAACCAATAAACATCACTGGCATGGTCCTAATGTGCAGAGAAATATGTAAACAAGCACTAGGATTTGTTCTTTGCTATACCAACACATCTGCTTCATTTTACCAGGGTTTAAGAAAAACCCTATAAACTATTAATCTTGTTTTTAAATATCTACTTAGGACTTCACTTAGAGAGAAACAAATGCATTTTATAGTATAGTAAGAGAAAAAAAATCCTAAAAAAGAGTTTAAAATACTTAAAGCAGATTTATTCTGGTGATTGTTAACTATAATTGCACAATATGAAAAGGAGAACCAAAATGATTGCATTGGTAATCTGGGCTTGTGGAGTTCCTTATTCTATGTTTATGACAATTAGGTGTATTTCACACAATAACCTACTCTATACTTTCTTTCACTGGTTTCAAGCAATTATTCTTTTATCCTTTCACTGTGTCACAGTTGGCTATTTCATTTGAGGTAAAAGCAAATTATGTATCACAAACATTATAGTGTAATCCAATAAATACAAAAGACCTAGGCACTTTGGTAAGGGCTTCGATTTCTAAAATTTCTCCTGGGCAACATTTCAAATTAAGCATAAATCTGTTAAGTCAAAAGCAAGAAAAGACTGCTTCAAAACAAATGACTTAAACATTTTAAAAATTCAGATTTTTTTAAATCAAGTCAGATAGATCACATTGAATACATGTTCTTTGTGACTGTCATGCCATCCATCAACCACCCCAAGATCCTTTTATCAATACCAGGAATTAATCTAGTATTCGTGTTTCACTAAAACTAAAAGAAAAACCCACAAGTCCATGGGAAAAAAAATAGACATGCTTCTCACACAGACTTTCAGATCTTTGCCATGCAACATACAAAGAACAACAAAACAGTACTTTCAAGTAAAAATGTGGTGCCTACCATATGCAACCCACTGCTATGAAGCACGCCATCTTGTTCCACGAGATTTCTTGAGATTGTAATGGAAGGAAGATCCAGACTCTGAGGGGGAAACTGGGGTGTAAATTCACTTCCCTGGGAAGGCAATGGATCATTGAGGCCTTGAAAGGGTAGAAGAACATCAGGCATGCCCAGGGCGGGGTCTGACTCTGGCGGAGGCGTGATTGGGGGGATTTCAAACTCCTCATCCCCAAGGCTTGGCGTATGGAATGTCTGCTAAAAGGAAACAAAAATGTAGATATCTTCATATTTTACTCCGATCTTACCTCTCTTTGGGGTGAATGGGAGAAAACATTTTGCAAGAAAATACTAGCAATATAAGCCAAATATTTCTCAAATGAAAACATCTTAAACACAGATTTCCACATATAAAGTTTTGCTGATCATTCTGATTAAAGATTTAAGTCTCATTATCATATGGTTTTAATGGAGTATCAGTATTAACAGTTTTTTAATGTGTACTTAATTAGCAACATCTGTCTTTGTTGTTAGTTGGAGCATCAGCGACATTAGATTTGGCTATATAACAAATTGCCACTTTATTGATATGTTAGGGAAACAGCTCAAGCCGCTTACATTAGCCACATGCTTCATAAAATGCTGACGACTTTGTGGTGCACACACACAACATTAATCCAGAATTGAACATTACACATATTTACTTTCTGCCACAACATATAAAGCAAGTAATATGAAATTTGTGGCTTGCTACTCAAATGTCCTTATTGGTATAGTCCCAAGCGCAATGAACACTTGTATGAAAATTGTTTCTGTTAGCAATATGACATTTAATATGAGGATTATCAGAACTCAGGTCCTGATGCTTGTTTCTGAACTCTAACAAGGGGAATATTTTTCTTCTGCATGAAAATTTTATATGTATTTATCAGGATATTTCTGTCAGTCTTTCAATCTTAAAAACTTATCTATAGGATGAATGAGCACAGAGTCATGCTAAAATAGATGTACTCGCTCAACTGTTATCACCCACATGATTGGTAAAATAGCATTATATCTCATGACACAAATAAATAATGCACTGTTTTCTATACTGCTGCTTAAATGAGGCCTTTTGGTGTATATCAGGGTTACTTTGTCACTTATGCACAACAAATTTCTTTTTTTTTGGGGGGGTCACACCCGGCAGTGCTCAGGGGTTACTCCTGGCTCCATGCTCAGAAATTGCTCCTGGCAGGCACGGGGACCATATGGGGCACCAGGATTTGAACCGATGACCTTTTGCATGAAAGGCAAATGCCTTACCTCCATGCTATCTCCCAGGCCCCTCAACAAAGTTCTTAAAACTGAACTTGGATCTGGGGTAAAATATCAAGGCCTAGAATTTCTTTTTGGTAGAGTGAAGCTCAGATGGTTGAAGTACAGCTTACTTACTATTTACACTATTTTCAAAAACTAAATTGGTACAAGGCAATTTGAATCAGTTTTAATAGGTTGAGACCTAAGAGACAAAAAGTATCATTTTTCAAAATATCAGCAACGATATAACATGATGACTTCTTGAGAAAAATAGAAAAAAGGCACTTTTTGTATTTACAAGGTTCCAATTGTTATTTGTATTGTACCCAAAATAAGAAAGTCAAAATGATGGACGTTTAATGACGGAGCAACTGACCATCTTGAGGTTCTTAAATTCAACTACAAGCAACGCATCACAGAATAGCAACACATTTGAAATGTATGTCTTATTTATTCTATTAATGACCCCCTGAGTTGGAAATTTCTTAACATGTGTACCCCGAGTTTTCAAACACAAAGGGATGAATTGGGCGCAAACGTGGTTGGCTAATGAACGTAACCCTATGGCTGCATTTGCCGTTATTTTGGCACTAATGTGGTCTAGTAACAGATGCAACTGTAATTTGTGACTCATTTGCTACCCCATTACTGCTTAATGAAATCTAACATATCACATTAACAATACGGATAAACACTCATTCTTGATATGTGGCATTTGGCTGTTTTCATTACCACTGTAATTAACACTTGAAATATTATTTCAATAAATATTTAAAGCACTTTAAAAATGGTCAGGGTAATCATGACACAGACAGAAAACATAAAGCAAATGTGTGAATTTCAGATGCAGAGTATCCTAGTTCCAGCAGTTTCATCTACAGGGCAGTTTCTATATGAAGGGTATTGGTTTCAGGCACAATTTCAACTTCACAGATTCAAACCTAGAGTCTTCCTGAATGACTCTGCACTCATTAAAATGTTAAAAATAAATAAATTTACTTTTAATGCTGTGATAGGGAAATGAGACACATGCTACCATGAAATGCATTAGCATTTGGTAGGCTTTATTTTTTGCTTAAGAAAAGATTTCCACTGAAATTTTTTGATAAGATTGCTACTAAAACTTAAACAACGAATGTCTTCTCCTAGGAAGTCAAAATTAAAGAAGTGATATTCATTTTTATTTGCGTTAAGGAGATCATATATATTATATATCCCTAGAGTTTAGTTCTTCTAAAGACAAATTAAGTTTAAGTTGGAATTTATTACATTATTATAACATGACTTAGTTAAATAATTAAATTAAAATACATACCCAAAATAAGGCTAGAATCTTAATGAGCTTTTAATGAAAAAGTAATACATTAAATATGAAGTTTAGCATTCCTTAGAGTACTTAAATCCAGATTTGTGAATTATAAAAATTGTGATGCATAGTAGTAAGAGTAAAAAAAATTGCATTCATTTTTGCCATTATATCAATGACTAGTGTGAGCTTAATTATGTACTTTCTATGAATACACTTTTACAGATATTGACTTTCCAGTGTTTACCTTGAACATGTTTAAAGTAGTATGTACATGGTTAAATACCATCTGTACTGAAATGTTCAAAACATTTGTTCCTTTTGATAAAAATGCAAATCTGGAGAACTGTTGTATCAACATATAACAGCCAATGTCTGACACGGTGAATTATCACAGCTGGAATTAAATTGTCTCTGAACAGCTGCTGGCAGTAGAGCTTTCATCAATGTTTGATTCAAATGTAGAGGAAAAAAATCCTACAGAATGAAACATCATGTTGTCCTTACAGATGGGGTTTGTGTTCATTATCACAAACAACACAGCAGCCAGTGCCAAATACTATTTCCTATCTAGGCTGACTTCTTGGTTAGAGAGATGATGGTCACTACGAAATGATTAAGCTGTGACTGTCCTTAATTCTTGATTACCCATTTTTCCTAATAATTTCTCCAAATTAATTTCTTTCATACCACTTTCTTCCCTGTACCATCATTTATGAAGCCATTAAGATTTTCATTCTCAGGGGTCAGGCTAGTTCAGATTCCTATATTTGAATGTATCTGGAAAATGAAGACTTTTTAGTACAGGAACCACAAGAGGAAATGTTTCATTTGGACCAATTTCACTTCTGTTTATTCTTTTAATCTTTTTTTTTTAAATACTCAGGGGTTACTCCTGGCTCTATGATCAGAATTCCTCCTGGCAGGGTATGGAATTCTGGGGATCAAATCTAGGTTGGCTGCATACAAAGTAAGTGTCCTACCCACTGTATTATCACTCCAGCCCCCATTCCTATTTTAAAGTCTTAAATGTACAGAATATGTTTTTTTTTGTTTTGTTTTTGTTTTGGGGTCACACGTAGCAGTGCTCAGAGGTTACTCCTGGCTCTACTATCAGAAATCGCCCCTGGCAGGCTTGGGGGACCATATGGGATGCCGGGATTTGAACCACCATCCTTTTGCATGCAAGACAAATGCCTTACCTCCATGCTATCTCTCCGGCCCCCAGAATATGTTTTTTAGGACATTATTTTCTTAATCTCATCAATATCAAGGTTTCCTTGAAGGCCAGGCCATTGAGACCAGACACCATCCCTAAGTCAATATTAGGAAACAGCAACACAATGTTTTTTCACACACACAAATGAAGACAAACACAGTTATGTGCAATGCTGTTAGATTCTAACATTCAGTTTTATAAAACTGAATTCCCGGCCTTGGAATACTCTTTTCTTCTTTCAAGGAATATTTTCTGAGCCTCTACTAAGGACCAGATACTTCTATGCCAGTGGAAGAGAAAACAAAACTCCCATCAAAGATTAAAAAGAAGTACCATGACGAATCAATAAA
The DNA here is from genome assembly GCA_004027635.1 of Crocidura indochinensis. NCBI lineage: Eukaryota > Metazoa > Chordata > Mammalia > Eulipotyphla > Soricidae > Crocidura > Crocidura indochinensis. The sequence goes on from PVKC010000074.1 coordinate 62,691, forward strand.
CAAACTCCCTAGATACTTTAAAAAAAATTATTAAAGAGCTGGAGAGAGAGAGTACATCAGGTAGAACACTTGCTTTTCTGATGACCGATCCAGATTCAATCTCCAGTATCCTATTTTGTTCCTGAGCCCTCCAGAGTTATTCCTGAGTCCAGATTTGGGAGTAACCCTTGAGCACTACAAGGTGTACCCCACTCTAAGTTATTAAAATTCACTTTTTGCCTAGTTTTCAAAACAGCCTCCTCCCTGCTTATTATTCAATAATAGCGTTAAATACTTTCATATATTAATTTTAACTTGCACATTTTCTTTATCAAGTCGTCTGGTTAAATTACAAATGTTATTAAAAAAAAATCTATGGACAAGTGATAATAAACATTTGTCAGGTTGTTTTCTTTTCCCCCAAGAGTCTCTTATATCTCCTCCAAAGTTGTTACCTTGTGTCACACAAGAGAAATAAATTTGCTACTTCACTTTGCTTCCCACTTCAAGTCTTTCAAATGATCTAAATAACAAACAAAGCAGTTACAGACACATTAAGACAGACACTCACCTCACTGGCTGCAAAGAAAGCGTTGTTTGCCTCAGCCATATTCATGTAGTTATTGTTATTTCCAAACTGAAAGAAAACAGAATGTTTTATGTTAATGTGTAGCATAATAAAGTATTCCAGTGGTTTACTCAAGACTCAATGGAATTTGGAAAGAATGCTGGTGTTACGAGATAAAAAGGGTGGTTTTCCTCAGACCAAATGTGAGCTCTGACAGAGGTTTCAAAGCACCAAGCACTATAAGGTGGACCAATTCCCTTAGAAGATAAAGTACAGAGTTCCACTAACTCAAGAATTCAAAAAATAGTGTTGTTTCTCAATGAGACTAATAGTGAAAGGTGATGATTACAAACATTTGGCCAACTAGTCACTTGTGGGTGTTGTTCATTGAACTGGCATTTGTCAGAGGTTGGAAAGAAAAGAGTTTCTTAGAAAATCACCTTGACACTTTTTTTAAAGCACGTTGGGATTTCATAGCTGACTTTTCAAGAACAGATGTCACAGTGTGGGTAGGTTAAAATGTGAATTATAGAAAATAGAATTCAATTCCCAGGACTCAAATTCTATTTTCTAGCAACAGGGTGTGGCATGAATATAAATAAATAATAAGACTAAAAGAAATTGTTTAAATCTCAAATAGAGCTTTACACATACGATCTATATATCCATCAGAACTGTTGAAAACAGTTGATATTTAATCTCTCACTGTAACATTAAGTGCAAAGAGGTTTAAAAATAAGTGGGATTCTATGAACACAGCAATTTTTATTTAATTTCCAAACACAATAGTCCATTCATACTGTCACAAATAAGACTGTATCAGCATTTCAGACATAAGCTCTTTACTTTTAGAAACCTGTTATCAAAATGTAAAACTTGGAGTTTGGCAGAAATGTATTTCAGATTTAGATGGTCTAAGTAGGCACGCTTTGTTGCTTTAAACATTCTATTATCAGTCTGGTGACATAGATAGGCTCTGGGAACATAATTATCTGGAGATGTATTTTTTCCCCCAAGATTTTAAAAGGTAAAAGATGCCTGTCTTTTCACAAAGTATAGCATTTCCTGCCTCCAATGTGTCAAATAACACAGATTTGGCTTTTAAAAGTTGAAACGCATATACTCATTCTCTAATAGAATGCTCATAATTATTATTATGCAAAAGGGCTATTTTTCTCAAAGACAAACATAGATAGATAGATGAAGAAATGCAGAAATAAATACTATATAAACATAGGCAAAGCTATGGGAGATTCAAATGATCCTCTCAATAAAATTGGCAACACTTATTTCTGGGGCTCTCAGTCCTCAGCTCTCCCCCACAAAATGTGCACACTGGCGTGGGATTGACATGCTACGTATATTATCATGTTAGGGATCCAAGAACTAAACAGGATTTATATGAAGGACTCTACTGATTCCAAAGAGCAATGATGATCCACAGATGCAAAATCCCACTCTGTAAAAATGACATATCAACACACTCTTGCCATGAGCTCTCAGCAAGGCTCTCAAAGAGCCTTAGATTCTTAGGTAAATGTCTGTATGGGGACATTTCTAGAAAAGATGTGTCTGTTAGCAAAGAAGAACTGTCTTTATCTTGCTTCTCTGAAGGCAGGGGATGTCACAAACATGTTGTTTTTATGAATCTCTACATTTCCAAAGTCATCAAAAGCTTCTTGAACCTAGCATACCTCTATAAAGTAATTTACTAGAATAGATTTTAAAAAGCCACATGTGAAGAGGTGGACACAGATGCATGTGGCTAGGTTGCCATTTCGCTATAATACATCTATTCAAGAAAAATAAGATCTGTCTCAAGGAATTTTTGATCCTGGTATAAATCTCAAACCTCCCATTCAAAGGTTCTTTCTGGATCCTTCTGAAGAATTGCCCCACAATGTGTACTTTATGCACCAGTCCTGGCTCCCTGCACCTCCAGTCAGTCAGTATCACAACTTTAACGTTATTTAAATGTAGGTTTTGTTGGGGGAATTAGAAATCCATTTAAAGCAAACAGCTCATTATCAGAGAGTATTTTTTTAAGATTAAACTCACTTATTATCTAATAGCACCTAAAACAACAAAGAAAAATAAAATGGCTATTAAACTAAGGGCCTAAACAATTCAAAAAACAAATTAAGCTTAGAGTGAAATAAGAACTGGGTTAGAAATCCTCTTCTGAACAGTTAGTATGCGAATGTAATTACTGAAGAAACTACAGCTAATCAGCTGTGAATTGTATCCATTAATTAGTATTTGCCCTGGAGAAATGAGAAAAATCAGTAACCACGCGGGCGCCACAGTGCGCTGATGGGCCGCACTGGCCGTGCTGTGGTTAGTCAGGCAGGTGGCTTCAGTGGTCCACATAATTTGAAAAGCTCTCACCTGAAGTACTGAGCTGGAATTACAAAGCACTCCTTGCCTATCTTTTGTATCTCTATAAGGCCTTAATTAATGGCTTTTAATTTGGAAACACTTGACAATCAGGTGGGAACCATTATAAATCATTTCAAATAGAGGCAAAGGTTTCTGTTTGGTTTAGGGTAAAATAATTCCATTACACAGACCCTCTCCAACCTTAACTTGTTGCATGCAGTGGTCTTTTTTTTTTTCCTACCTTAGTGCCTGGACCCTGCTTTTAGAGTGGGTATGGGCAGTCCCATAAACTAGGGATAACTTTATTTTAAATAGCTACTGTGGATTTTTAAATAAACTGCCTTTTTTCCATTTAGTATAAGTATAGTTCAGGAATTGTTTGGAACATATTTATACTAATAAAGTAGTCTCTGTTTCCTGAACTCCAAGGTTAAATAAGCATCGTGTCTTTGTATTTGTTCAATCTTACCCCTAACGGGATCAGGGTGAAAAGTTGAGGCACTTTCCATATGACTGATCTCATCTGAGCATTGCCAGCTTAATTTTCTACATTTTAAAATGCAACCTGTGAATCCTATTTTGCTTATTTTGTGGAAGAACACATCTAACTTTGACAGAAACAGTAATCCTTTGAGGCAGGTCTCTAATATAATGACCTCAGAACAATTAACTCTAACTGAATTACATACCATTAAATTTACTTTATACTCTAAGAGATAGCGACATCAGTAAACACATTATATGAGGGGAGTAAAAACCCTCTAGGTTCATTGAAAGGAAGGGGTCTTTCCCCCAAGGAACTAACATTGCCTAGTCTGTAATAAGTACTTCAGTGTATGTTGAAGAATAGGAGACACGTAGTTAACAGTTCAATTTCAGTGTCTTATAATCAGCCATTGTAACTGGAATAATTTTATCATTTACTTTTTTTAAGAGAGTGATGATAATAATGATTATTATATGTTCAACCCAGTGAAAATCTCTACATATCATTTCATTAAAATTTCCATGTAAGGACTGAATGTAATTCATTTTCACAACAACCAGTTAGATAAGTATTTTTCTTAATTTGTAGATTAATAGATGAAGGATTTGGGATGCAATAGCACTGGCTACAATTCCATGGCAGTCTTGCTATGTGTCCCCTTCAAAGTGGCAAAATCCATAGAAACTTGGCAATTTCATTCAGTGATCAACTCCATTTTCTTTTTTTTTTCTTTTTTTTTCTTTTTTTTTGGTTTTTGGGCCACACCCAGTGACGCTCAGGGGTTACTCCTGTCTATGCACTCAGAAGTTGCTCCTGGCTTGGGGGGCCATATGGGGAACGGGGAACGGGGGATCGAACCGCGGTCCGTCCTAGGCTAGCGCAGGCAAGGCAGGGACTTTACCTCCAGCGCCACCGCCAAGTCCCTAATCAACTCCATTTTGAAACTTTATTTTTGTGGGTCTTACTCAACAACAGAATTTCTCAGAAGGTATTTTAAAATCTTCCAGTAGAATAAAAGATTTCTCAAGAAAAAGGTACCTGTATCCAAAGTCGATTTGGGACTATCTAATGTCCACTACTTTCTCTGATTCATCACAGAAAATGATGCTCTAGTGTTAAAGGCACTGATGTTTCCTGCACTCCATTCCCTCAGCAGTAAGCTGGGGGACCTAATATTTTAAAGAAGTGTAAGTCACAGCTCAAGGCATAGATATAGACAGAACAGAAGAAGAGATGACAAGCATCCTATTTGGAGGAATTTATCTTTTTCTACCACACCTCCCCTTGATCATGGTGATACACTTGCTTTTGGCTCCTCTTTTACACCTATGGGAATGTCATAATATGGGAAGTCTTTAAGTATTTAATTGACAGTAATTTATTTCCTCTAATTCCTTCTAATAAAATTTATTTTATACTCTTAAAGAACCTCGTAAAGAACCCCTACTCAATCACAGAGGCTTTTCTAGGCTATTTCAAGATACACCACAAAATATTTCAGGGGCCAAAGCAATTGCACAGTGTGTAGACTGCTTGCCCTGAACACAGGTAAACTGGGTTCAATCCCTGGCATCTCATATGATCCTGGAGCCCAAGAAGAGTGAACACTCAGGGGCAGAGCCAGAAGTAAGACCAGAACAGTCAGGTACGGACACCAAAACAAACAAACAAAAAAACCCACACCAAATATTTCAAATTAAACCACATTAACTAACCACAGTTAAAGCACAGTAAACTTCTGGGAAGAGCATATAAAAATATAGTAAAAAAAAATCTCAACTGTTTTCAAGTGTTTTAAAGAGCATCTGTATATAAAGTGTCAACCTTGTACAGGGACATTCATGAGAGGTAGTGGTGATGATTGGTGCTTTCCACTTTGATAGGCTATAATAGATGTGATCCCCAAAGATAGACTCCCCAAAGATATCATTATAAAGCAGAACTAAATTATTCTGCATGTCAAACTTCTGTAACTTAATAATTTCACAAAAGAACATCTTCATTGTACTTGGAGGTAGATTTACTTTTGCTGCTTGAGGAGTAATTAGAGCTCTGGCAAATATAATTTATGAAGGACATCAATTAGAAAGGAACTTTGCAGGATTAAAAAAATGTTAAAGACCCTTGTGTCCATGGCCTATCCTAACGGCATAAAATGCCAAAGTAAATTAATGAAGATGGTTACATCTAGCTTACCCAGCAAAGGCTTGGAAGAAATTGGAGCGGCAGAGACAAAAAAAAAACCATCTGTAATCACAAGATGAAAACTTTCGGGCTGTTGAGTCCACACCACATTATTTCCACTGAAATTATTTTAACATCCATTAAAGAACTATATAGGCTTCGAATAAAGCAGCTTTTAACTACAGAGTATCAAATAGCTAAATGGCACAGATTTAATCCATATAAAACGATAATTCTTTGAATTATCTTATTCTTTCCCCCTTTCCATTAGGTTTGTTAGCAGACACCATCCAATTTGATGCCTCAGTAAGGACATCTGTCAACTTGCTTCCACAAATGAACTGTGCACAGTGGCTCAAGTGTGCCAACCACATCACATGATTGGAGAAGATGGTCCTGTATTTTTCACATTCTTAGAAGGTTCTGGTTAACTAACACATGGCAAATAACTTACCAGAGACTACCAAATTTCAACCACTTTCAGTGGTAATCCATTGGAGAATATAAAGCCCCAAAGAATGAACAGAAGGATGATACGGCAAATGACAATAATACTATAAAGGAGTGAATAAGACTATTGAAAGGTGAATCTAGAACACCACGTTGGGAAACAATGATGGACTCAATGAACAAAGACAGGCTATCTGTACCAAAGATAAAGGCAGCAACAGGATTTGAGAAACAATACCTGAAAAAATTGGACTATATAATTCTCTAGAGGATATAATATATATACACATATATACACACACATTTAGAAAGAATCTAAACATAAACACACATATTATCACATGCAAACATGAATCTTCAAATTATGTATGTACGATTAAGGAGCTTTTTATAGACACTAACTTACACGCATGCATTATCTATATTAATGGATTCAAATACATAAGATTTGAGGACAATAATCTTTTAAAAATCTAATTTGCCTTCCCACATGCTAAACTCCTTCAGATGTATCCAACTATTAACTCCCCTTTCACTGAACATCACCATGCATCCTAAACACATGTCCTCATCTGCTCCTCCAAACTTGCACTCTGTCACACAGTCTTCCGTATCTCCTATGCTGGAACAGTGGCACAGTTCTAATGGCACAGGTCCAAAAAAATTACATATCTTTCTCTCTTTAGCCTGAAAATTGTCAGGAGAATCTAGAGGCTCATATATCCTCAAACTGACTCCTTGTCACTATCTGCCTTGGATTCCTCAGACCATTTGCTCCCTCCTGGAATACTGCCAGATACTCCAACAAGACCCCACTGATTCTCCCTAGTTTTTCACTAGTTTCTTGCTTAGCTGAGTCAGAGACCCTTTGAAAAACATAAGTCAGAGCAATTACTTGATTTCTCTTGTTTACAACATTCCAACAGCTTTTACCTCACTTAGGAAGTAACCCAAGTTACTACTTATAACAGGCCCAACTAGCCCTAGTATTGCTTACAACAGGCCCCTCTTCTCCATGAGCATTGGCTAATGATCTCCTTCCTTCTCATATGGCTCTCACTACACATTCCCTCCTAGAGTGGCCTTCACTAACCTATATAAATTCCCTGTTAGCATCTTTAAATTGACTGTCCTCCTGCTCAAACTGTTGTCTCAAAATTTCTCCACATGGCTTCTTCAGTACTTCTTGGAATCTCTTCTCTCATGAGTGAGTAACCTATGCATTTTCCTCAGGCTTTCTCACCAGCAAGGATCCATCTCAATTTCACTGTTGATTTTTTTTCCCACAATGCTTTTCAACCTAACATAGTTAATTTATTTCTCTTTCCATAAAAATGCAAATTTAATGAAGATAAGAATGTACTGTCCATTGTTTACACTGATGTCTCAGTGCCAAGAAGAGTGATAAATAATAGGTGTTCAATAAACCTCTACTGAATGGACAAACTAATTGATTTTTAGATTAAATAATGGCAGCAAAATTGTTCTCCAAGACCAGCAGGACACAATATAAGCACTTAACATTCAAGCAAAAAATGAAAACAAAACAAAACAAAACTCAAAAGTATTTGTCACCACTGGTTTCTCCACAGACCACACCATTGGAGAAAAAGTGGTGACATGAACTTATATATATATATAAGTTATATATATATATTTATATATATATATATATAAATTAATACTGTTAATGTTAATACTCTAAAATTAATACTGTTAATGCTGGGAAAAATGGGCCCTTTTACAAAGAAAAGTGGGCGTAAGAAATGGGAATTTTAAGCTGTTGAAAACACTGTAATGGACATGAATTATGCAAAGACTAGGACAAAGAAAAACATTGATGGAGCAAGAATTGGAGGATTAAATTGGACTTATTTTTCACAGTATAGTAGATCCTTTTTGATTGAGCTTTTTCCTTTATAGTTTAAGTCAAAGATTTTCAAAGTGTGGTACCAGGGTTCGTGAAATAACCGTATGTCTACTAAAAATCCTGGCCCCTACCCTGGATATGTCATATTAGAATTTCTATGCAGTGGGCCCTAAGTTTCTAACATACTTTAACCAAAATCTCAAGAACTTTGTTGCCTATATTTAAAAACAACTCTACCTATTTCACTGGAGACCAATGAGATTTACTTTTTTTTTTTTTTTTTTTTTTTTTGGTTTTTGGGTCACACCCTGTGACACTCGGGTTATTCCTAGTGACGGTGACTCTCAGGGATTATTCCTGGCTATGCACTCAGAAATAGCCCCTGGTGTTGAAGTACCATATGGGACACCATGGATCGAACCCAGCTTCGTCCTGTGTTAGCCACATGCAAGGTAAATGCCCTTCTACTGCGTTATGGCTCCAGCTGAGATGTGCATTTTTTTTAAATAAACTTTTTCATATATCTGAGGACCTTAACCAAGTATATGAAATATATTTATTCATACTGAAATATTGATACAACATAAACCTTTTTGTTTAATACAGATTAGACAGTTCAATCGCATATCACTCAACATCTCGTTTTTTAAAAATATAGTGATTTGGACGATGACCATCCACCCAAATTATTTCCAACCGCATTGCAGGAAGGAAAGAAAGGAACATCCTAACTGAGACCAAGTAGGAAGCGCAAGTTCCACTGTGAGATGTTTCAGCAAGCTCTGTGGACCCACACAAGGCAAAACGATGCCTAAACATATGGACTTAACCCAAACACGGAGGCCTTTGGATTTTCATGATCTGGACACATTTGAATCTGTGAATTGCATAACCATCTGGACTAGTTATAAGTGGCAAGGAAAAAATACACCCTCTCAAACCCAAATGCACTTGTTTAATACCAGGAAAAGAAATGTAAGTAGGAGGATATAGTAAGACTTCAAAAGTTTTCTTTTTAGCAAAACAGCAGTCAGGATTTCGCCAACAGCCAGTAATAATCAATACTCACAGAACTAGTAAAGGTTCTGATTTTTCCTAAACACCCCCCCACACACACACCCTATGCGCACAAACACAGTCAACCACACATATTGTCTCTTAACCATACCTTTTGCACAATTCTGGTTTACCAAATTCCTCCCAAAACCTTACAAATACAAATGCAAATCAGTTTAATCATCAATAAACTAATTACCACAGCAAATTTAGGAAGTGCATCAGTCTACAGATGTAGATAATTTTTAATAAAGGATCATATAGGAAATATAATTAAAATAATGTTCAATTTATGCTATTGAAATACAAAGCTTCTGCACCCACCACTATTGAAGTGTCCCTATGTCATCTTTACTCCACTTCTTCCTTCTCCCCAGTAAGTCCATAATCCTTGCCTGGTAATGAGTTTATAATCCAAGTCCAAGGGTTCCACACTATTCCCTTGATTTGTAACTTGAGATAACACAGATAAATATGATAATCCAGTATTTGTCCTTTTCCCTCTGACTTATTCCAAGTAGTATGGTATCTTCCAGTTCTAACCACATTGCAGTTAACTGTATGATTTCATTTTTTTCTTATATCAGCATAGTATTCTATTGTGTATATATGCCACAGTTTCCTTGTATATCATCTATTATTGAACACTTGGATTAGCTGACTATTGCATTAAGCACTGCAGTGAACATAAATTTAAAAAACATCTTTTCAATTTTTGTGTTTTGGGATAAAGATGTCATGAAGTGGAATCTAGCTCCTATGGAAGCACTATTTCTACCCTTTTTCCCCAGAATCTTCATACTGCTTATCATAGAGGCTGAACTAGACAACATTCTCACCAACAATAAATAAGGGTTCCCTTTCCTAGCACATCTCCACCCAAATTTTGATGTATTCTATACTCACTGGTTGTTGTCTTTAAAAGTAGATGTTAGGGTGATGAAACAAACCATGTATTGAACTCAAGGGCCGAGTCATTCAAGATCAAGAATATTAGAAGGATGAGAAAAGGAACAAGGCAAGAGTCAAGGAAGAATGCAGGAGAAAGGGGCATCCCAGAACAGAAAATGAAGTAAACAAAGATAGAGATCCCTGTGCCATAAATTTAACTGAAGGAAGAAAGAAACAGAGAGGAAATGACCACTTCCGCCAAGTGGTCAATTTGAGGGGAGATACCAATATTGAAAGACAGGAGAGGTGAGTTGAGTGGGCTTGTTGGAAGCCGAGTTTTACAAAGCTCCAGAGAGCATTCTAAATATTTGAAAATGTACTGAACTGGAACCACCATGAGTGATTTTGTTGGAGGAAAACACTAGAGAGAGAAGAAGTAGAGAGCAAAGAGCAAATACATCAGTAGGGTGAGGTATACAGGATCAGCACTGGCAAAGATGGAATGAAGGAAGTTCAGATACTTCAGATGGCTATAGGTGCCTAGCCATGAGCCACCAGAGCCACACCAATGCTTCTCTCCTAAGACTATAACTTGGGGGGGGGCCGGGAGATAGCATGGAGGTAAGGCATTTGCCTTTCATGCAAAAAGGTCATCGGTTCGAATCCCGGTGCCCCATATGGTCCCCCGTGCCTGCCAGGAGCAATTTCTGAGCATGGAGCCAGGAGTAACCCCTGAGCACTGCCGGGTGTGACCCAAAAAGACCAAAAAAAAAAGACTATAACTTGGGGTACTGGTAGGCAGGCCCACAGGGCATGTGGTACTAAGGAATCAATATGGAGTGAGGAGGATGTAAGGCATGCAACCTAAATCTTGTACTATCTCCCAAGTTCCTAGCTAACCTTTCTTAAGACCACGTTCAAAGCCCAAGTAAGTTTCTGCTAGCTAACTAACTGTATATACACTATTTAACCTCTATGTGCCTCAGTTTCCCCCACCTAAGGTATGGGAATAAAAAAAAACAGTATTTTCTATGTCTTGGGTTTTGAGGAGTCAGTGAATTATAGTGCCTATAAATATGTCTTTTCTGTGCTACAGAAATAACACAGTAGTAACAGTGGATGCAGCCCAAGTAACAAACAAAATAGACAACTTTTCTATTTGTATTAATGGGCAAGGATCAATAATGTTAGTGAAGTCTGAATAATAAAATCAGACCACCAGATCCATTTTACAAATTAAATAATTAGAGCATTACTACTTAAAAGAACTTCAAAGGATTTCCAATAATATTTTTGAGTAAAACTCACATATCTGTACCTGGAAAACAAACTCCCACACATTCTAGATGTTGGTGTTGTCCAACTCCCTGTTCAGAGTGCCACTCTCCCCCACCAAGATCCAGGTCCTGCCTGCCTGTCCTTCACTTTGTCTTTAGACTGGTATCCTTTGTGCCCCTTGCCAGGTGTACGTTCCTCTCCAGTCCTTATTTGTATAGGCTCCTGTTTAAAATTCTCTTATCTTCAAAGAAGCTTCCAGAATCACTTTAGCTAACATAATATACACACTGCATCCTCAGTCTCCCTTCTTGTCCTCAGCTTGTTCACGACCCTTCAGAGGACAGGTAACTCTGCCTAACTTCATTGCGAGTGGCTGTTGGTCTGTTGGCTATCTCTCTTCTCTCTAGAATGGGAGTCCAAGATGATAAGGAATTCAGCTGGTTCAGGGCAGATATATCTGGTCTTAGGACAATAGCTGCCCCACAGGAGGTATGTTTTTTAAGTACATATAAGCACATATGCATGTGTGTTGAATGCATGAGTGAATGCAAAAGCATTTATCTCCATTCAAATTAAGTACCTGAATGGAGATTTCCAACGCAAGTTCTACATTTACAAGTTTGGTTCTACCATCAAGTAATTGGCTCTGAACCTGTTGACCCATTTTAAGGAGAAAAAGAACTTTGTACAGTCAGACTGTATAAAGACAATGGAGATGAGAATGGAGATGACACAAGTCTCCAACAATAGATCTCATTCAAGAGAGGTACTTCATCAAGGTCAGAGAGTTAAGAATGAGGAGAATGGAAAAGTAGGAAATCATAAATCTGGGGAAAATATAGGGGCCACGGGATCAGAAAGATAGTGCAGGGGTTGAAGAACCTGCTTTTTATGCTGTCAATCCTAAATCAATCCCCAGCACCACTTGCTCTCTCTAGCACAGTCAGGAACCACTAAGTACAGCCATTAGTCCAGACGGAAAAGGTGATGTCACTGTTAGAGCCAGAAAGAAGACCTCTTCCTGGCCCGAAAGATTTGACATTCACATGCAGAAAACACATTATTACTAGCAGTGTATCACTTAGGTGTGAAAAGGCTACACCATGATAAATTTCAGTATCCCTGGGGAACAAAAACTTAGCTGTCATCTGTCAGGGGCTCATTAATGTGAACTCATTTATAATATACACATCCACTGTTGCAGGAATACAATCCCTTCCGAAGATGAACAGAAAATAACTCCTTGGAGAAATCTTCCTTGGATCCATTTTCCCACATGGCACTGGACTGAACTCTTCCAAAAACATGGCTACCTATGCAGCACCTCTACCCCATGATATTCCCTCTACCCCATGATCTGTCTTTGGGACCATTCTCTTGTGAGATGGAGGCTGAAGTGCCTCAATGATCATGTAGCACCTTGGTCAGGCATACAGGAAACTTAATAATAGTGCAATGGGCTGAGGTTCAACCTCAATGGTAACTGCAATTGGCAGTTCCCCTATGATTAAAAACAATTCAGACCATTTATTTTTCTGAGCATATGACGGTCACATGCAAGAACTGCCAGGCCTTGAAACAAAATTGAAAGGAAAAGTCATATAGGATAAAATATGAGTTACTTTCCTTGTACTGCCAATTTTGTTGTAGTTCATGTTGCAATCAAATGATTAAGGATCTTAGAGACTTTCTGCTGAAAGAAAATGTTATGGTCTCTAATGGCATGAAGCATTCATATAGAATATCCTTAGGTAGTCACCTGGGCTTTACATTTTGCAAAACCATAAAGGAATGACAAATCAAGCAGAAAATTCCTCATTATTCTCCAGTATTTTAAAATGGACACATACTAACTAATTACATTTATTTAGTTCAATGACCAAACACTAACCATAAAAACACACATTCTTTAGTTCCAATCAATCACTCAATGATTAGGAAATCTACTAAAACATCCATGAACATCAATATCGTATTCCATTCCTGCAACTTACTCTGGCATCCAAGACAAGTAGATGACTTTACGGATGTGGATAAAGCCACAGATAAAAAAACATATAGGTATATAGATGACTAGAAGTATTTTGTTCCTGCCTTTGGGGACTTTTGAAACAGTCTAGTTTTTACTGTCATGAATAGTCAATGGTTCTTGCACCTAGTAAGAAAAGACTTGAGATGTTGCTGAATAGCTAACTTAGCACACAGTAGCACCCACAAAGAATCAACCTGGCAATAGTGCCAAGACTCAGAAGCCCCAAAATAAATCCATACATTAGTATAGCCAAAGATATTTGAAGTGCTTTAAAAAAAATCTTATAAAACCAATGTTTCTAGACGACACAAATATAATCATTATTCTTTCTTCAAGTGGGAATTAGGCTGACTTTGGGTATATCTACTTATAAGATTATTGACTACAATCAAGGATTATCTGCATTGTGTTTCAAATAAGTGTCAATTCCTTCGTTATTACCTAAGAATCTTTCTTCATTTATATATGTTTATATTATTTCTTCACTTTTACTACAAATGCCTTTATATTTTTCCATCAAAATATATAAATACGTTATTTTCAGGCTAATTTTGAAAAACAATCAGTAGGGCCCAGAGAGATGGCACAGCTGCGTTTGCCTTGCATGCAGTCGATCCAGGACCAAAGGTGGTTGGTTCGAATCCCAGTGTCCCATATGGTCCCCCGTGCCTGCCAGGAGCTATTTCTGAGCAGACAGCCAGGAGTAACCCCTGAGCACCGCCGGGTGTGGCCCAAAAACCAAAAAGAAACAAACAAAAAAATCAGTAAATCTATAAATTCTACAAAGAATTATAAGTGATTTAATATGTTTATTTTCCCATATTTTAATATAGTTTGTATTTTATTCATATTTCAAAAAGATATCTGATAAACTAAATATTGGAAACCTATTTAACTTCAAATATATTCACAAGCATCTATAACAGCTAATTGCTTAAATCAAACAGAGTTAGATAGGGGTCTGTCAATGTCCATAAATTCACAACTATCCTTTTCAAAGTCTTAAAACTAGACTCAAATACTCAATCAAAAACTAAGCCAGTGGACCAGTCTGCCCATGGAAATGTGTCTGGTCTTACATTTTATAGCTTAACATAAAGAGCTCTTGCTCACACAGCAAGAATATCTTGATTACATTTATTTTCTGTGATTTTTATGATTGCCTCATTTCTGTAAGGATAATTTTTATTCTGTAAGGATAATTTTTTAAAAGATAATGACACAGCTTCTTTTAGTTCTCTGTAACTTACCAATTGTATTTGCTGATTTTACCTAAAATATTTTATTAGGTAAGAATTTAATGGAGACTCTAGGGGCTGGAGTGATGGCACAGTGGTAGGACATTTGCCTTGCATGCAGCTGATCTAAGATTGAACCTTGGTTTGATCCCCTGGCATCCCATATGGTCCCCAAACCAGGAGCAAATTTTGAGCACAGAAATAACTTTCTGAGCACAGGAGTAACCCCTGAGAGTCACTGGATGCGGTCCAAAAACCAAAGGAGGGAAAAGGAGACTCTAATTCCTATTTCTGTTAAGGTATTGAGGTAGGATGGAGGGAAATTATATTCTTCCCAACCAGCAAATCCAAAACCACATTTAAAATGTCATGTCTTGAAGCTCATAGAGTGATGAGTGCTGTTAGAGAAACAACTACACTGAAAACTATCATAACAATGTGAATGAATGAGGGAAATAGAAAGCCTGTCTCGAGTAGAGGTGTGGATGGGGTGGGGAAGAGGGAGATCTGGGAAATTGGTGGTGGGAATCTTGTACTGGTGAAGGGGGGTGTTCTTTACATGACTGTAATCATACAACTACAATCATATGTGTAATAACAGTGTTTAAATAAAGATAATTAAAAATTAAAAAATAAAATTTCATGTCTTTTGTTTATTGATTTTTTATTTTTATTTTTATTTTTTTGGTTTTTGGGCCACACCCAGTGACGCTCAGGGGTTACTCCTGGCTATGCGCTCAGAAGTCTCCCATGGCCTGGGGTACCATATGGGGCACGGGGGATCGCACCGCGGTCCATCCAAGGCTAGCACGGTAGGGCAGGCACCTTACCTTCAGCGCCACCGCCCGGCCCCTTTTGTTTATTTAAAAAGATTTTTCAAGACCTATGTTTTGATTACATATAGTTGGAAGTTACTAATAGCATTTTCCCTAGACTTATATTTCACTACTTTTATGTTATGAAGTTAATAGTAACAACCATAAGATAATATTACTTCATAGTAGAGGCCATGGGCTTTCATTCTGAAGACAAATAACTGACTTTAGTCAAGATGTCACTGATAATGTTAATAGCTCGAACCTATTTTACCATTTTAGATTAAATAAACACAACTTGAGGTATTTCTAAATAGGGGAAGCATTTTATCCTTGGAATCTCAAATCATCACTGTATACTTAACACATTCATGATTACCTTAACATTTCCTTAAGTGAATTTTAAAAGATGTGATTATGCAGCAATTTATAACTATCTCGTCTCAACTCATATATCAAATTTTACTCACTTAAGCAAAAAATGAATTATGTTCTAGAGGGTGACTCAACTATATGAAGGTAAATCATATCCAGTTGAAAATGCAAAAGTAACTCCAAAAGGTGTGGAAAAATGCAGAAATTGTAAAAAATAAAAAAGGCATAAATGAGAGGACAATTAGCTTGCATTTTTAAGCTAAAGACAATGAATACTGGACAAAAGTTTATTAACCTTTCTGATATTCTATGCTTAAATATAATCCATTTAGAGAAGAAACATTTTACTTAGAAACTTTGAAAAAAGATGAAACTTACTTGTTTTTGAAATAAAATGTTAGCACCTTCTTCACAGTAATTCTTTTTTTTTTTTTTTTTTTTTTTTGTTTTTTGGGTCACACCCGGCAGTGCTCAGGGGTTACTCCTGGCTCCATGCTCAGAAATTGCTCCTGGCAGGCACGGGGGACCATATGGGGCTCCGGGATTCGAACCGATGACCTTTTACATGAAAGGTAAACACCTTACCTCCATGCTATCTCCTGGGCCCCCTTCACAGTAATTCTTATAGTAAGTACATATCTGACCAATCCATACTCACTCTATTTATTCCTAGAAAGAGACTTTCTTCTCAGTGCTGCTAATGAAAGAATATATATGGCACAAAGGAGAAATGACTATGCATTCCAGAGTGCTGTATATTAACTAAGGAGAAAATAAGACCCCTTTATAAAGTCTATATAAAATTTTCTTTGGCCAGTATAAAAGTAAGTTAGAGGTATGATTTTTTTAAAGAACTGCAGTTGCCTTCATATTATGATTAATATTAAAAATAAACCCCCTATAACAGAGCTCTTGGGATAAGGAACAGACTACAGGAGGACTGCCCATCTGGCACTGACCATAAGCTGTTCCCTTTACTGCTGTTCTTTCTCAACACCCTGTCCCCAAAATAAGCTCTTGCAGAAAGACCACACCTCCAAAACTATGCATGTCACCACAACTGTTTCATTCTCACGCTTTAATGTCTTTGGTAAGATTACAAAGAGGTGAAGATGAATATCCTATGCACAACTGAATTTTTAAAGAGATCAGATTTGTCCATGGGAAAAAAAAATTAACCATCCTGAGATAAGAGAAAAGTATGCAGGTAAACATAGTAGACAGAAGAAAAGGGATGAGAAACCTTAGTGCTCCTTCCATTGCAACACCAAATATTTACAAATGTCCCGCGAAATACTTTCAGAAACCAGTACCAAGAAGTCCCATGCTTATGCACCTACTAATGGGTGATTGTTTGGAAATCTGCTGCCTCTAGTAACCAAGGTAATTCTTAAAATCAAGGAGAAGGGCCAGAATGAAACCATACTGATAGGGTGCTTGCCTTGCACACGGCTGACCTGGGATGGACCTGGGTTTAGTTCCAGCACCCTATATGGTTCCTCAAGCCTGCCAGAAGTGATTTCTGAGTGCAGAACCAGGAGTAACCCCTGAGCCAGCCAGGTATGGTCCCCCCAAAAGAGAGAGACAGAGACAGAGACAGAGAGAGACAGAGAGGCAGAGAGAGACAGAGAGAAAAGAAAGAAGTTATAATGTCTAATGGCATAACCTGAAGTTGAGATGCAACCCCTATAGATTCACAAAACTGAAAATGAAAGCTGCAAAATAATGTGTCATAGTTAAAGGTTTCTGAACACATAATGACCAAAAAATTAATTCCAACTCAACAGTGTATCAAATCCAAGGCATTGGACAGTGTCCTGTGCTGCTTTGTCTTAGGTGAAAATAGTCATGAATGGAAAATGTTGAAGAAGGCCTGTCTTACGATCATCTGGAACTTCATTAAATGATGCTCTGCAGCAAATATTGACCAAGGATGTATCCTCACTCTGGTTCAAGAAATTATCAGAATGGGAGGTCCAGAGAATATAGTTTTACTAAGTGGACATACAGATAAAGCAGAAACTACATCTTTCACATAGACTACAGTAATATATTGTAAATGACGGGTAATGTTGATCAAATCATTAGAAATTCCAGTACTACATGGAATCTATCGTGCTGAGTGAAATAAGTCAGAGGGAGAGAGAGAAAAACGCAGAATAGTCTCACTCATCTATGGGTTTTAAGAAAACATGAAAGTCATTTTTGCAACAATCCTGAGACAATGAGAGGAGGGCTGGAACTTCCAGCTCACTTCATGAACCTCACCACAAAGAGTGGTGAGTGAAGTTATAGAAATAACTACACTGAGAACTACCATAACCATGTGAATGAATGAGGGAACTGGAAAGCCTGTCTAGAGTACAGGTGGGGTGGGGTGGAATGCAGGAAGATTTGGGACATTGGTGGTGGGAATGTTGCACTGGTGAAGGGGGATGCTTTTTAAATGACTGAAACCTAATCACTGTCATATTTGTAATCAAGATACTTAAATAAAGATATTATTAAAAAAGAAATTACTTATATCTTTAATGGTTATTCCCATCAAGTTAACAAGATAAACTACAAAGAAATTGAATGAAATCTTTGGCTTTATGAGCTTCATAAATTTTATATAAACTATATTTACCAAATAAACTTGTTTTTTCTATTAAAAAATTCCAGTACTAGAGAAAAACTTCTCTAACTGCACAGAATTTTATTGTAGTGAATACAAACATTCTGGAAAGTCTGCATATCTCAAATATGCTTATACTGAAAAATTCTGAAGTAATTTTAATGGCATAGGAAATGATCATATTGCTAGGAATCAAAACCAAAAATAGTGTTATATTTTTTCTTCTATTATTTGGAACTTTCTAAATTCAGTACCTACTAGCTTCATAACTAGAAAAATAACATATTTATAATAGAAATGCTTAAGTACGTTTTCCTGAATCTCTATCAGTGTAAAGGCATATTATACAAATATTAAAAACAAAAGTTCACCAGTAATCAATTTCAACTGTTCAAGTACTCACACTTACATTTCCTAATACCTGTTTGCTCAAGTTTGCTCAAGTACTGAAAATACAACATGAACTCAAATAAGGGCAGGCCCTTGCTTTGATAGGTAAGAAGAAAGTAATCAAATGATTAAAAAGATAAAGAGATGAATGGTGAAACTTTTTCACCTGTGGAGCATGCCAAGAAGGACCTGGTGAAAAATGTACTAGAAAGAGTGCTGAAAGGTTAGAGGAAAGAAAATTATTGTCAAACCAGCAACAAACAAACAAACAAACAAAAAAATGGGACTGAGGTTGCTTTGGTCAGTCTGAAAGTGAAGGTGGGGAAAGTTGGCATATGGACTTCAGGATATCTACCTGGCCTGGAAAAATCAATAGGTGCAAATAATGAAGAAAGTTAAGAAAGATAGCAAAATATAGAGTGTGTGTAACTAAACAATGAGAACGTGACAGCTCCATTCAGCAAAACAGAAGAAAGCACACGGAATCAGTCTGGTTTGAAGGAAGTAGAAAAGAGAGCTCAATAGACTGGAGTGCCTGCTCTGCATACAGAAAGCATGGTTTTGATCTACAGCACTGAAAGATCCCCAGAGTACTGGGAACAATCCCAGCACAAGACTACTACTATTACTATATAATGCAGTATTACTACTGAGGATGATCCAAATCCTATTTTTCCCAAAAGGGGCCAGATATAGTTGAATAATCTGAGCATATGCCTAGGCTCTATCCCTTGCACCATATGGTCCCTCAAGTCCAAATCCAGGAGTGACTAAGAACACTGAATGTGCACACACACCCCTATAAAAAGAAAGAAAGAAAGAAAGAGAAATAGAAAAGGAACAGAATCAGTCTTGGGGAGTAAGTTGAAATGTGAATGTATTTAAAACATGGTGAGAATGAAATACCAAGGGATAACGTATTTCTAGGAAAGGTCTGGAATAGAGACATTTTTCTCTAAGATGTGTGGGTGCAATTGTTCAATGAAGTCACATGTAAGAAAAAGATTAGGAAATGAAAACTTACAAAATGATTTTGGGACCAAGTCTAGAGCAAAACTTAAGGAAGTGGAATATTAAGATCCAGGACACTGAGAAACCTGGACATCTATGGCGGTGAAGAATTGGGAAGACAATTGAAAAGGGAAGACCAGAACAGTGCCAGTATCCAAGATCATAGAAGCTTCTCACAATCATGAGATGAGAAATGATGATAACAAGAATCAGCATAGGGTCAAAGCAGTGGCGCAAGTGGTAGGTAAGGCATATGCCTTGCGCAAGCTAACCTAAGACGTACCGAGGTTCGATCCCCCAGCATCCCATATGGTTCCCCAAGCCAGTAGTTATTTCTGAGCACATAGCCAGAGAAGTTACCCTTGATCTCACAGGGTGTGGCCCCAAAACATACAAACAAACAAACAAAAAGAATCAGCAGTGAACAAGTTTTAGGGAGACAAACTGGCAGCAAGAAAAGCAGCACCAACTTGCAGAAATTTGCTATAGCTCTAGTGAAAATTCTTTCCACCCATCTGAGAAAAAGCAAAAGTGGCTTTTTATTCCTTAGCAGATCATCTGATGCCTATTTTCCCCTGGGCTATATTTTAAATTTAATTTTTATTAACAGCTTTATTGAGGTATAATTTGGATACCATGAAATTTATTGCTTTAAGGTACGATCAAAAGTAATTTACAATTGTATTTGTTTCCTGGTATTGCTGAAACAAACTACCAGTAGTGGTTTACCACTAGTTTGAGGTTTATTCCCTTTTAATTTAGTGAGTACTAATTCCAAATCAAGATGACATCAGGGTCATCCTTTCTCAAACGTGCTCTAAGAAAGAATATCTCTCTGTAATTTTACATGCATTTCTAATATGGATACTATAGCAGAGAGATTTGTATAATGACTATCAAGAGAAGACTTCAGAAAGAACAGTGGCCAAGATCTTATTATTAGAAGCTTTGTAAATCACAGTGCTTAAATAAAAAGAAATAGGAAAAAGTATCAATTATATTAGACAATTCAAGATTTGGAACTCTGATGAGGCTAAAAACAAACCTACTGAGTTTAGTGACACTCAGACACTATCATTCACAGAAGGCACTAAGCAGAAATATGAGGAAGGGATAAGTCCCAGTTGCCCTAACAAAGCTACAACCATGAAACTGTGTTCTAAAGGAAATCAGATGCTCAACGTCAGTTTCAGGGAGGAAACAAAAGATATAACCAAGTAAGATTTACTTACATATGAACCCCACCAAAAACTGGAATGTGGTAAGCTCCCACCCCAGGGATTTAATTTGATTTAATTTGGTTTTGAGTCACAAGCAACTCAGCCCAAAATGCTCAGGGGTTACTCCTGTGTTCTGGGTCACTTTCTGGCATGACTCAAGAGACAATATGGGGTGCCAGAGTTCTAATCTATTGAATATAGGTAAGTGTATTATATACCCAGCCCCTTGAGACTTAAATTCTTTTTTTTTTGGTTTTTGGGCCACACCCGGTGACGCTCAGGGGTTACTCCTGGCTATGCGCTCAAAAGTTGCTCCTGGCTTGGGGGACCAGGGGATCGAACCGCGGTCCGTCCTAGGCTTGCTCAGGCAAGGCAGACACCTTACCTCCAGCACAACTGCCCGGCCCCAAGACTTAAATTCTTATAAGAGAAAAAACTTAAAAATAGTATATATGCATATAGATAGCCACTAGTGATAATGGCAAATATGTTTATAAAAGAAAAATTCATAAACCAAATGAATCTCAAACTGTATTTTTTATTTTTAAAATATAAGTTATTTTATTTAAAAACCCTGTTTAAAAAACAAAAAAAACATATTCTTTTTTTGTTTTGTTTTGTTTTTGGGTCACACCCGGCAGTGCTCTGGGGTTACTCCTGGCTCCATGCTCAGAAATTGCTCCTGGCAGGCACGGGGGACCATATGGGGCACCAGGATTCGAACCGATGATCTTTTGCATGAAAGGCAAACGCCTTACCTCCATGCTATCTCCCGGGCCACAAAAAACATATTCTTATAATAAAGTAGATGATTAATCTGTTAAGATTAGTAAAAAGATCTCATTCACCAAAGAACTGGAAGAGCTTTGTCTCACAAATAGGTGGTCTTTGTCAATTAAAAGCACTGTGAGTTCCATGTCTCTCTTTACTCAGGAGACTCCATACTAGTTGAGTCATTGATGACAAAAAGAAAATAAAAAGATATTCCTTCAATGTGAGTGATGAAAGGAAGAATAAAAATGAAATTTACTAATAACCTTCCAAACCAAGACATATATAAGTTTGACTTCACCTCAAGACTAAATACTAAAACAGAAATATTTTGGGACTGGAGAGATAGTATCATTTGCCTTACAATTTGGTCAACTCATGTTCAATCTCTGACATCTGTTATGATCCACAGAGTACCAGCCAGAAGAAATTCTTGGGTGCAGGTCCAGTGGTGTTCAGTCAAAAATGAGAAGGAACAAGATTAAATGGATTGTTTCTGACTCTGGAAAAACAAATTTCGTAAGCCCAAAAGTTCATTGAGTCTTCTCAATGTTGTTTTTAAAAGAGAATCAGACTAGATGTAGTTAAATTTGATGCATGAAATATTAAACAGAAATTTGAAACCACATCTCAAAAAGCAATTTGGTTTTGATAAATGTTGATGTTGGGCACTTTTAAACCGGGTTTTAAAGCAATGCAAATTCTTTGAGTCTGCAAAATTTTGGAATGGAAAATGTAATAATGACTAATTATGAAAAGTAATTTTCCTTCTTGATTTATATATATACATATACATATATATAAAGAAATTAATTCCTCCACAAGGACATTCACCTTTCATCTGAGGAGCTACTGAATCTGGTGTCAGCACTATTTTGAAGTAGGTAAAATTCCCTGAACCTGAAAACAAGGAGCTAGCTATATTTCCTCGATATGTAGACTTCTGGTTTATATTTTTCTTCTTGAACACATCACATTTTCCAAACTTAAGGTTATTTCTGGGCCAGAGCATTAGCACAGTGGATAAGGTGCTTGCCTTGCACGTGGCCGACCCAGGTTCGATTCTCATCATCCCATACAGTCCCCCCAAGTCTGCCAGGAGTGATTTCTGAACACAGAATCAGGAGTAATCCCTGAGTAGTGCTGGTTGTGGCCCCAAAGCCTAAAAAACAAACAAACAAAAAAAGAAAACTTAAGACTACTCCTTCCAAACTGCTTATTCTACCCAGATTTCAACATACCATTACCCCCAAGGCAATGGCATCCTGTAGAAATTCCACATATTCATAAAATGCAATGTAAACCACTCTTCTCCTCTAGATCTGCTGTCTCCAACTTAAGAATCTCCAAACCCTTCATTTTCATCTTTTCTGTTGTTTGTTTCTTTGTTTGTTTTGTTTTGGGGCTACACACAGAACTGTTCAGGGATTGCTCCTGGCTCTGTGCTCAGAAATTGCTCCTGACTTGGGGGGGGCCATATGGGATACCGGAGATCAAACTCGGGTTCATCCTGGGTCAGCAGAGTTAAAGACAAATGCCCTACCATTGTGGTTCCATTCAGTATTTGCTGGTAATAATAAATTCCTTCCTGTGCTTCCCTTTCTGTGCACAATTTATCATACTGTAAGTCTGTAAGAGCGGGGCACCTTACCTACTATACTATTGCTCTGGTCCTTTAATATTTTAATATAATTTTTATATTTTATCATAAACTCTTTTCATTTTCAGAAGAAAAAACTATGAACTGCAAATAAGACAAAAGTGACCAAAGTAAGATTAACAAAGAAAAAGAATTGAATCATGCCACTTGAGGTCTAGAAATTAGACTAAAAACAGAAGGTATACAAACCTACAATTAACTCCTTTATTCAAAAAAGGTACATGGGGGTCTCCATTATGGCACATAGAACACATGTGCACACGCAGGATTAATAAGTTTTAAAGACATTGAGACTAAAATTATTTATCTCCCAGTGGACACAATTTCTTTATCCTTCAGTTTCAGATCTTAGCATAGACTCTTCAAGAGTTCAGCAATCCTTTGTAAACTATTCCTAAATATTTTCCAAAGTTAAATCTATCAAATCTCTACTAAGGGAACGCTATTGTAGATGAAAGCATTCAACCAGGAGGAGGAGGGAATGCTGATAGGTGGTAAAATGTTATGCATGAAACTCAGCAACAGTACTGCAAATCAGAGAGCAAAAATCTATACTAAACAAAAGTGCCTCTTACAGAAGTAGACTGGTCAGAAGTGGAAGTGGAAGCAAGTGAAAATGGGACATTGGTGGTGGGAAGTAGATACTGGTGAAGGAGTTGGTGTTGCAATATTGCATGCCTGAAACCCAAGCAGGAATAATTTTCTAATTTTATGGTGGCTATAGAAAAAATAAAAGATTAAAAAATTAATAAGACTAGCGAAGTCCTCAAGAGATGGGAAGTTGGGAATGTGAAGAATACTGTTTCCCAAAACAAGAGTTTTCAAACTCATCCCCTCTAGTTCTGTGATCCTTTATTTCTTAGTTCTGCCAATATATCTCCAGGAAATGCTTTTCTTCTTCCAATCCAATGGTGATTAGTCTTGCAGCAAACCTGCCCTGGATATCTTTCATACTGAAGATGATTTGTTTCTATGAGTCCATCTGGGAGACATATTATCTTACTAAACAGTGGACATATTCAGCAGTCTCTCTAATCTGTGTTAAATAAGAAGGGCTACTCTTATAAATGAACAATACCTCCAGATTAATATTGACTGTAATATTTACAAAAAACTCACATCTATTGACTGTAACAAATGTGTTTCCATAAAACACATGAGCTTCAGAGTTGTATTTTATATGCATATGGATAATTACTAATATACTTAATTCTTGCCCTACACATTGACTACAAATGTCACAATGGGATGGTATCTGTGTGACTTCTGATTTTGTCCTGAGTATCAGACACACATGTGTAGGACACAGATGGTGCTAAACATTTTCTGTATAAATGAGTAAACGTTCTTTGAGATCACTAGCAATGATCACTTCTATCTTTAGTTGGGGATTTAGTTCAAAATTCAGAAGATATCATGAGTGTGTGATGATTTTTTTTGAGTATTTCTTATCTCTATGCAAAAAGGTACTCAAAATCAACACCAAGTTATGCTCAGGGCTGCATGCTATGTTGCCAGGAGGAATAGAATGTTTGCCTTTCTTTTGAAATATCTCCTGACTAACAACTGAATAGCTTTGCTAGGCCCCCTTGACAATGACAAAAACTGACTTTGAAATATTACTCCCTTGGTTTTCTCTGGCTTTCAAAATTAGATACATTTCTCTAAATGGATCTCTGATAAATCTTGGTAACAAACTACTCTGGTAATTTTATTTAACTTTTTAATAAAGCTACTCTTGTCATTTTTAAGACCAATCGATTTCCTTTTATATAGAACATTCATGAGAAACTGAGTTTTCATACAGTATCTCTAAACCACAGATGGTCAATCAAAATTAAACCACATTTCCCTTCCCCAACTGAGTCAGGGTTTCAAATGCTACCAGGTGTTATTGGATATGACGAGAAAAAATAAAAGTCTTACATTGACTTCTGATTTGCCAGATGATGAAAAGATCTTTTTTTTTTCACTTAAGAATACACTCTTTTCAACTCCCAATTTTGTTTTCATGAGAGCCACAAGGTAGATGAGACAACACAATGGAAAAAGAGTTGATACCAGCTTTTATTCTGACTGAGAACAGTAAGATTAAAAGAATTTTTCTGAAGGCAAAACAGGTGGTTTTATTCCCTTCATACTAGCAAGTGAAGTAAATATACACTTTGCACTTTCAATGAACATGGAGTAAGTGGACAAAATCAACCTTCCCTCTACCTGGTTAATAGTCACACCTGTAAAGGACTTCTCTGCTACAAAATGAGCAGACATATGAAACTAGTGACTTTCAGCTGGGGCAAAAGGATCAAGAAGTCAGTACCAGTACTCCAAACAACGTGTGCAGAACAATGTACAAAAAAATAAATGCAAAATAAGAGTAACCAATATTTAACTTTGGAAGTACACATGCACACACACAAACATGCACATGCATACACAAACATGCATATGCACCACAAATATATTAACATTCACATCAACCCCCTTCCACTCAGCTCTCAGCTCTTTATAAAAGTGAGAGTTGTCATTTTTATTCATGTTCAGCATAACCATAAATCAGACCATAAAATAAAAGTAGTAATGGTGAGCTCCCAAGAGAGGTTAAAATAGAAATGTATAAATAAACTATAGAGTGATGAAAAGCAATAAAGCACATTTTATATCAAATATCATCCAAGGAGAATTACTTAGTAGCCAGAATAAGGAGACAATCAATTATAAATATTGACAATATAGATACTCTTTTGTCCTTCCCAACCCCCTCTTTCTTACAAGAAAATTTCCTCAGTGTCTACTGTATTTTTAATCTCAAAATTGCTTTTAAAATTCTGCCTTGGTTAGGAGAACCAGCCTCCTCACTTAATTAACCAATACAATACATCAGCTTCAACTTCCTGTTATGCCATCTTTCCTACAAAATTTCCTCCTTGATTTGGAAGAAATAAAGTGATTATTTCTCAAACTCTTTCCACTTAAGCCCATAATTACCCAGGCAGCTCTTCATTCATTGCTACACTCTTTATATTCCACGTCAATATTTCAGATGCTTTCTCAGTGTTTGTAACTCTCCCTGTGGGCACTTTCTCTTGAAACATTTATCTTCACCAATGCTGAAAGTTTGGCTTTTATCTTAGGAGAGCAGATATTATCTGACTGAAAAACCAAATGTCCCCTCTATATAACTCTTTCATCCACAATTTTTTAGGGGATCACACCCTGTGATGATCAGAGGTTACTCCTGGCTATGCACTAAGAAATCTCTCCTGGCTTGGGGGACCATATGGGATGCAGGGGGATCGAACCACAGTCCATCCTAGTCTAGCACAGGCAAGGCAGATGCCTTACTGCTTGTACCACTACTCCGGCCCATTCCAGCCACATTTTTTTTAAATTTTTATTGTGGCCGAAGTGAATTACAAATCTTTCATAGTAATATTTAAGGTACATAGTGACAATGAATCAGGGACATTTCCACCACCAGTGATGTTCTCCCTCCACCCCTGTTCCCAACATGCATCCCATATCTTCCTCCTATACCCCTCAGAATACTAGTATAACTGGTCCCCACTTGTACAGCTTGCTGTGGATTAGGTATAGATTCTGTTGTCATTGACTTTGGGTTTGATGTTCAGGTCTGACCAGTTTTTATTTCTACTAAATGTTCATGCAAGTGTCTTGACCTGGTACCATTTGTTTTTCCCCCCTCAATTTATGAGGTTGAAAAAGATGATTCAAACAATGTGGTTCTGTTGGAGATATAGAAAAAGAAATAGGAAAAGAAGAAAGAGAATAAAAAAACATCTAGGAGGAGTCCTATGTGTTTTAAGAATCAATTTAGGGGCCCGGGAGATAGCATGGAGGTAAGGCGTTTGCCTTTCATGCAAAAGGTCATCAGTTCGAATCCTGGTGCCCCATATGGTCCCCCATGCCTGCCAGGAGCAATTTCTGAGCATGGAGCCAGGAGTAACCCCTGAGCACTGCCGGGTGTGACCCAAAAACCAAAAAAAAAAAAAAAAAAAAAAGAATCAATTTAGAAGAGGGCAGGGAAAAAAAGAGAAGAAAAAGGTCACAATACAAAAAAAATAAAACAATAACAAGCAAAAAACAAACAAACAAAGCGATAACAAGAAAAATACAAAAAAATAAAAAAGGAAAAACACAACGAACAAATAAAAACCAAAGCCAGCAACTACAAAAAAGACAAAAACAAACAAAAACAACAAAAAAAAGGAAAAGAAAGTCAAAAAAACCCAACCAGCATCTACATAAAAATATTTCTGCTTCATCTTTTTTTTTTTTTTTTTTGCATAGGCGTAGTAAGTATTGGGGAATTTAGAAAGGGAATTCCCTTGGCCTAAGAGATTTCGGATTTCTCCCCGCTTGAAGCATGCTGTCTGTCATGAGAACGACTACCGTCTCCATACACCCTCTTTTTCTCTCCCCCAATGTGTTTTTTATGGAGCCAGGTATCTTTCCACTCAATTGTGGATGATATAATCAGCTCTCTCTAACTCGATATCTTGGTATTTACACAGGTCATAGGACGAAGCCTAGGAATATAGTTCCTAGAAGTTCTATCACTGTTGTTGTAATCAGACTTTTATAATTGGTGGTCTCGATTTTTGTACAGATCCTAGGGCAAAGCCTGGAATATAGTTTTTAGATTATGATTCCAGAAGTACTATTCCGTCACAGTTGTTACAGTCAGACTTCTGGTATTGGAGATCTTGGTTTTTGTACAGATCCTAGGCTGAAGCCTAGGCTAGGGTCTTTTTTATTGGTCTCAGGGTAAGTTCTGCCCAGTCTTGCTGTCAATGTCAGTCTTCAGTAGTTGGTAATCTTGGTCTTTGCATAAGTCAAAGGGCAACGTGTCTTCTGATTTCATCTTACAGTTAGGATGTTCTGTTCTTAGATCAAGTTATTGCCATTTCTTCTTTGTCAGGATGTCATATCAAAACTGGCATAAGTTGGTGTTAGGTAGTGTTATGTTAAGATTTTTCGAGGGGGAGTTTGGTTCCTGGTGTCCAGCCACAATTTTAAGAATAATTTTATAAATGTATATATAAATCTATAATCAAACAAATCTTCTGGTATTATAGGTCATTACTTATTAAAAAGCCAGGCTCTTCTTTCCATGATAAAAAAAAATTACTAGCTATTTTGAATCTTTTGCAATTTCATGGGACATACTACTAAGACTCACAAATATGCTCACCAATCCAACAGAAACAAAAAGGCTACACAAGCTTTTGGAGGCCAAAGCAGTTAAGAATCAAATGTGGTTTCTCTGCCTTCTAAAGAGTTCTTTCCCAGTTGGCTGTTGGCAACCAGTAAATCACAGAATCTAAATTTTAAAAACAAATTAAAAAAATTATAAAATCCAACAGCCTACATTCATCCTACCTAGTGTTTCCCAAAGTGGGTGATATAATCCTCCCCACCACCACCCCCAGACACTGGAACAAGAGGGGGCGCGATAGTAGCCTTGAATACAATGGGGCTGGTACTTTCTGCAAGTTTAAAGTAGGTAAGTTTCCAGGGTATGATACATGATTTTTTTTCTGAAATCAGAATTTTTTTCTTGAATCAGACCAACCTTGAACTATATATCTGATCAAGAAATTCACTTCTTTAATGTTTACCTTCTGCATTGGGCTACCTCTATTAGAGCTCTGAAATTCCTCTCATTGGATCACCATCTTCTATTTGCTCATTTATACCTCTCATATCTTTGAGACTATCTTAGATTTTTCTACACAACTTAGATCATTCCATAGTCTGACAAACCCTAATCAAGTCCATCTCTTTGATAAAGATACCTATCCAAAATCAATCTCAATAATTTAAAAAAAGTTGTTAAAATTATATTCACTTGCCCTCAGCGACATCACTCAATCCTCTGTCAAATATTTACATAATACTCTTAACATAGATGCAAAGGTATTTTGCCAACCTGATCAAAAGATATTGGAGAGACAAGAGATTGTTTTACTTTGTTTGCTTTCTGGTAACAAAACATCCATCAGTGGGTACAAACTTACCAGCATTTAATTAAATCACTTATGGCAAAGAACATGATATAGACAATGGGAGTAAAAAAAAATCCTCCAGGATTATTCTAGCAACTGAAATATTTCTGTTCTATATGGTTGGAATGAGAATTTTCAGTGAAGAGGAGAGGGGTACTGGTTCAAATCTCATCTACCAGCTGGCATGAAACAACATATATATATATATATATTAAGCCATTTCCCCATCTATAGAGCATAGATAACATTTATGCATTTATGCTGACTCTGTAGGGCTGTGGACCATCAACAGAAAAAATATGTGAACAATCTCCTCTCACCTATATCATAAAATGCCTGCCAAAGAGGAGAAAGCTCAGAACATACACTTTTTTCCTTTTCTCCTCACAACACAAAACTCTGGTGCATTAATTTCTCTCAAAATTGATTTCTTTAGCAGAAATGGCAGGTAATCATATAACTTTCTTGTAATTCTTTAAATAATTATCACATAATTTGCTAGTAAACTGAATTTAACACTCTAGTCTTTCCAACTCAATGTTTGAGGGGTCCTCAAACATTTTAAACAGGGGGCCAGTTCACTGTCCCTCAGATTACTGGGGGGGCAGATTTTAGTTTAAATAAAAAAAAGCTATGAACAAATTCCTATGCATAATACACATACCTTATTTTGAAGTAAAAAAAAAGGGGGGGAACAAATAGAATATTTAAAATGATGAACAAGTGAAGTTAAATCAATAAACCTATCAGTATTTCAGTGAGAACTACTAAAGGCCTATTTTTGGCGGGCCAGAGTTATGGACACCCTACTGGAGACAAAGAGGAGGGGTCAAGAGACAAAGCACAGGAAGAGGGTCAGAGAGTGTGAGGCACATCCCACACATGCGCACTGTGGGCCCAGGACGACTTGTCTGCTAAGCAGGGCAGGAAGTGGCGACATAAACACCTTATGGACCAGATAAATGTCCTTAGCATGCCGCATATGGCTAGCGGGCCCTAGTTTGAGACTCCTGGTAAAACATCTACCAGAAGACCATTATTTATTAACACTATTTATTGGTATCTCTGACCATTCCACCTTGATTAGAACCCTATGAGGGAAAGGTTAATGTTGCCCCTAATTGCGAATACACAAGCCTGTCCTCAAAGACACTGAACAACTTTCACTGAAAAGGTATAGAACCCAAAGAGATAATACATTCGATAAGGCTTTTACCTTGCACGCAGCTGACCTAGATTCCATCCCTAACACCATATATGGTCCCTGAGTACTGCCAGGTGTGATTTCTTGCACAGACTTAAGAGTAAGACTTAAGCACTGTCAGATGTAATTCAAAAGCAAAGAGAAAATGAAACAATAAAGGGGAGGGAAAGCAGAGAAAGAGCCAGAGTGGAGAGGAAGAGAAGGGAAGAAAGGGCAAGGGAGGGGAGGAGAGTGAAGGAGAGAAGGGATGAGAAAAAAGAAGAGAGAAGAGGAGGAGAGAAGAGGAGAAGAGAGGGAAGAAGGGGAGGGAAGGAGATGGGAGGAGAGGGAAGAGAATGGAAAATGAGGGTAGTGGATAAGAGGGGAGGGAAGGGAAGGAGATAAAAGGGGATAGAAGGGAAGTAGAGAGGAGGGAAGGGGAGGGGAGGGAAGAAGAGCAAGGGATAGAGGAATAGAGGGGAGGGGATGAAAGGGGTAGAAGGAGAGGGGAGGGGAGAGAAAAAAGGAGAAGGGAGCAAAGAAGAAAAGGAAAGGGAGGAAAGGAGAGAAGAGAGAAGAGAGGAAATGAGGGGATAAAAAGGAGGGGAGGGGAGGAGAGAGTAAGGGAGGAGAGAAAAGGGGAGGGGAGAGAGGGGAGGAAAGGGGGCACAGAAGGGAAAGGGAGGGGAGGGTTGAAACAAACCACTTAGTACAATGTTATCATAGGTTATGAACTCAATGTGTCTGATACCAGATAGTATATGTTTTAAGACTAACACAGAATTAATATACATATATATGTGTGTGTGTGTGTATATATATATATATATATATATATATATATATATATATATATATATATCCTGTTCCTCCAGCAGACAGCTATCACATAAATCTCCAAATATTTGCAAAAAGGACTTGATCCTAAAATGTCCCCCAAAGTCATCTAAAAAATTCTTCCTATAATTGAGAAGAGATCAACAAATGATTATAATCCTCTTTTTCAAAAGAATGAAATTTGAGTAACTCATTTGATTCGCACTTACTCTCTATAAAATTTGCATATGAACACTTTGGAATTTAACTATTTTCCTCTATTATCAATTCTTATCACAAATAGGTGTTTGCCTTGCATGTGGCCGACCTGGGACAGACCCGGCTCTATCCCCAGCATCCCATATGGTTCCCCAAGCCTGCCAGAAGCTAATATTGAGCACAGAGCCAGGAATAACCAACTCCTCAGTGATACTGATTTTTGGGTGTGGCCCAAAAATCAAGTAGTAATAATAAAGATCAAATAATAACAACATTAGTCACAGAAAAATGAACAAAGGTGGTATCTAGTGTTACGAAATGCCATATATGGAATTCTACATTGATTTCCACATATAGGTTTCTCTTCTCGATTTTTTTCTAACTAGACTGAAAAGTCTACATAAAATAGAAACTGGAAGCTTATAAAAAACATGTAAAATACCATATAATCAAGATTGTTTAAATGTATAAAACTGTCAAGTAGATTATCCTTTATGCAATTCAAATGAGCCTTTGGGAGACAGAATTAACTGAGGGCAAACAAGAGCTTAACTTTAAAAGACAAAGAGTTGGCTTATATCAAGTTGACACTTCCAGATAAGATAGTGCATTATACCAGGTTATACTTGCAATAATAATTTTTGATTGGCATATCATTTGCCACTAACTACTGCTTGGCTTCCACCAAGCTCACGCAACATACTATAAACTGTTATGAAAGATGTCTTTGTATTGTTCAATATTTACAGGGTGCTTTATTTTATAAATGCTCCAGTTGGCAGAAGGAAAAAGAAAAAAAGGCATTAAAACGTTTCAGATCAAAATGATCCCCTTTGCCTTACAAAAGAGGTACTCTCTAAAGACAGGTGACAATTCTGTACAAAAATTTTCACACCAAGGCTAAGTAAATGCTCAGCAGTAAAAAAAACAAAATTGCTTTGTTCAGCTGCACAAACAGATTTCTCCATCGTCTCTATTTGCGTATTCCTGAATGTCCACTCTCAGATCCCACTTTTATGGGGAGCAAAATCAATTTTCTTTTGGACAAAAAAAAAGTGAGATCTGGTCAAATGAATTTAATCCTTTAAATAAACATGAGCTGAACTTGGAGCACAAGCTTTTTCCCTTAAAAGATCTTTGTTGTTCAGAAAGATATATTTCAACCTATGAACAGTTAATGGTGATAACAGTGTAACCTGGGAGAAAAATAGGAAACACATTTCTATGCCAATGTTTTTTTTTTTGTTAAAGAAAGAGTAAATGCTAACACACAAACACATTACAAACACAGAAAGCCCTGCAAACAAATTATCTTACCCCAATGTAGACTTATGTTAGATTTAATTTTTGAAGCAAATTAGGTTCTCCAATTCAATTTTGAATAACTAGAAAATGAGAAACAGAAAACTATAACATAAAACTTTTATTGCTACTTTGCTGAAGAAGCACACTTCATGTTTATGAAATAGAATCTCCCTTAGCCTCGAAAGGGGAATTATTCTGAAATTCGGCAATACTTCAAGATCCTCACCAACACCAGCCCAGTAGAGCTTTTGCAGGACTGTTTCAGCCCTGCTAATAGTTATTGTTTGTACAACTGTAACTAAGTACATTACCAACCAGTTGTTCAATCTATATAAATTTAAGAAACACACATTGCCAAGGAGTGACTCATATATCAGTCTATTATATGCTACAGGGCTGACTGTATTAAACAAATCACTCTGCCTACAGCTGAAGAATAGGAGCTATATACAGAGCAGAGGTTATTGTCTAATTTAAATCTTGGCTCGCTTCCCAGTGCTGTACAAGATTCCAATTTGTGGAAATGTTGCTCTTTGCTACTGCCAGAAAGGCTGCAGAAAATGGTATTGGTAGCCTTCCAGAAATATGTCTGCAAAATGCCAATCAACAAGTCACTAAAGATTAACAGTATGACTGTACCAAATTAATTTAAATTACAGAAACATATGGCTAGGATGTTTGCTTTGCACTTAAGACAACACCTACCTCACAAAGAACTAGGTTTGTTCCACAGTCTAAAAAAATATCCCAAAATTCAGATTCCTGCAAAATGTGAACATCAGCTAATAAATCGGGAGGCTAGATGTCCTTGCCGTGCCAATCTTTCCGAATGTTTGGGGTTTTATCTTTAATACACTCAAAACATATGGGAAAATGCTTTTTATAATGAGGTATTTTTCTTTCTACAAAGATAGAAAGGAAAAAAATCAACGTTATTCAGCAACTGAAAACAATTTGCTCCATAATGGGAAGAAAATTCTAGTTTTATTGGGATTTGCCATAGAACCCAGAGGATGATGAGATCTATTGCACATTATTCCCAATTCTAAAATATGATCTTGGGCTAAGAATTTAATATACAGCTAAGAGACATCCACCAATTATATGACCAAATCATGAAAATCGAAAGACAACACAATTTATACTCTGCCAGCTGCTCTCAATATACATTATATTCATGCTGCCTCCCCCATTATTTTCATGAGAATCTTTAATATATACAATCATGTCACCAGCCAAAAGGGGGAAAATCAATGGCACTTCAAGCCGTAGTTCTACATTAGTGTATGCTGTATTTCAACTGAATAGGAAGGGAACTGTTTTATGTTTCTCTCCACTGCTTTTCTATTATTGCCTAGCTAATGGAAATACATCAAACAAATGTTCTACAAGAGCAATAAATATTAAAGTTGACCTATCCATCTGGGAGAAATGAGAACAATACTGCTCACTTTTAGCCCAAATATGACACTGATAGATGAAGCGATGAGATTCTATCACACTTTCAACAACCTGGGCTGGGAGCCCCCATGTGATCCTGGTACCAGCAATTTTCTTCATTCATCTTCATTAGAAAGTCACTTGACCTGCCTCCCAACATCCCTGTCAAATCAGAACCTTTAGGGGGGGCAAGCGGAACTTTCTAACAATGTCGCCTGAGTGCGCCCTTTATGTTAAAAAAATTAATAAATAAAGTCAGAAGGCCGTCCTGATCAGCATGAAAGAGGGAACCAACAATTCCTCAGGAAGCAGAGCCACATCAAATGTTTGTGATTAAAAGTGGAACCATGGTAAACTGCTGTCCATGCAGCAGCAGGTCCACCAGCACATCGCCCTGTGAGCAAGCACCCCTGGAGCCATAAAAGACAATTACATATTCAAATGAAGGATGTACAGGGGACCTTATCACAGATGTAGAAATGCTTTCCATTTCCTTCTTCAATCACAGTTTCAAGTGAGCTGGAACAAGAAAGGAGGACATTCTTACCCTAACACAATGAGCGAGTTTCATCACATTAGCAGTTTTACATTACAGTCCCATTATTTTCTATTTCACCGGCATAATAAGAGAGGAGCTGATTTGATTATTCCGTAATAGTGAAAATGAATACCAATGCAATATAAAATTGCTATTATAACACAAAGCTACTAATATGATTCACAAGACCCCCTGGAAATTAGGTTTTATAACTATAATCACAAGGGAAAAATTAGAAAGCCAGTAGGTACGAAGGGAATTAGGTGCTTGCAGATCAGGCTTAGTGGAACAGCTAGCGGCTCTGAGTGAGCCAGGCAGCACTGACTTTAGAACGACAAGCATTACAAGTTTTGGTGAATCAGTGGAAGAGATTCCTTTATTTTTCCTCATGGCATTGTATTCCAGAGATTCCTAATGTTCACTCTAGTCTAAACCAATGTGTATAGTTTCTGATTAAAAAGCAACAACAAAGCAGTGAGCTAAGGGATGTATCAAGAATATATCACTTCTGAGATTAGCATTCTAGAACCTGATCGTGAAAAACACAATTAACAAAATATATAAATTAACAAAATATAGACAATTAACAAAATAAAACTACTTGAGGATTTTGGTCAAAGACCCACTTTTAACCTTGCTCCCACTAGAAATAAAAAGGCAGTAGACCTTGTGATTATTTCTAAACCTATCTTCTCTTTGGCAGTCTGGAAGGATCTAAGAACTACCTCAGGTTACTCTTAGCTGACAGTGTGCACACCTGGATACATGGTTCTACCTAGATGAAAATATGCTTTCCCTGGGGCTTCAAACACACCTGCCTGGACAGGTAGAGAAGTGCACAGAGAAGCAGCCTAACAATGATTCTATCACCCCAGGTAAGGATGCAAGGCCCTTTACAATATTTCTTTCCTAGTTGGTTCTCTGTGGGGCTCAGAATATACAAAATATAAAAGAAAAGTGCAGCAAACCATGGCAAGCAGCACCTGTGAGCCTAAACTCAAGAGTCACTGGTTACAAAGCAACAACTATGAATTTTTGCAGTGTAAGAAGGAATATTTTATATAAGTCAGAAGTTTTCCATCTTTGCAAAGACAGAGAATTCTAGAACTGGAAAAGCATTTGCTGACCACATGTTTCTTCTGCAAAAAAAAAAAAAAGTGTGTTCTATTTAAGAGATTAAACAAAATCAACAACCATAATTTACAAATATTTAGTTGGCAAAGGAAGTCACATTGCATCAAATTTCACCCTGCATCTGCACATTGTTTGCTTAAATATCTCAGTTATTGGAGGAGGTGGCATGACTCAAACAAAACCAAGGACCTTATAAATAAAATAGGTATATTCCACACAAGCTTTAATTCCAGGCACAGCCATATAATCAACAAATACTCTGCTAATTGATCAGTATTGGCACCATCTCCACCAGCATTTGATCACAGAAACCAAATCATCAACAGGAATATTCTTCAGAGATATTTAGGGATGATAGAGATGCAATCATTTTACTCAAGATGATTATCAGAAGTATTTCCAGACCTGTGAAGGTTAGAATCGTGTTTTCACTACCAGATTACAAGGGTTAATCTCAAAACCAAACAAGTTCTATCAATTTGCAGAATAGTGCAGATGCTAGTGTATTTGAATAGTAACCATTAATATTTACTGAGCACCTTCTGTATGATTCTAATTCCTTTTCATTAATTGCCTAATTTATCCTTTATAGCTACCTAACAAGATAAAAACTATCATTTTGTGAAAACTATTTTATAAAATAAAAGATACCACTAATTGGAGATTACAATTCAATAAAGACATACTAAAACGTGAGGAACAGTATGTATTGGGCTTGGGGCTGGAGAGATAGTATAGTAGGTAGGTTGTTTACTCTATACATAGCAAGTCCTGGTTCAATCCCTATTACTCCATATGACATTTAAACCCTGCCAGGACTGATTCCTTAGAACAGAGCCAGAAGTAAACTTTGAGCATCAATAGGTGTGGCCCAAAACCCAAAAACCTAAGATGTAAAACATGGTAATCTACTTACACCACATAATTATATTTTAATGAATCTCATCCTTATGATACATTAGGCATATTTCTATTTTACATTAGGCATATTTCAAAGCATACCAAATCAACTTTTAAAAGATAACAGAAAGCACTAATGCTTTCTTCTCCAATTTTTAGGGTGACTAATATAAATAGAATCTGATTTACAAAACTCCCTCACTAGAATGATTTATAAGGGATGACCATACTACTAGCAATGCTTCTTACCATCTGCAATTACTTGAAAGAAGGAAGCAGAAGGAACAAAAAGAAAAAGATCACAAACTTCCTGTCATGTCAGAGAATGCCCTCTGGTTTAAATTATTTGGAATGAAGATAATTTTTT